>PVKA01021188.1:0-39082 GCA_004027165.1 Ctenomys sociabilis | reverse complement strand
GTTGGCTGGCCTTGTGGCTCTTCTATTTCTTCAACTCTGACTTGGGATCTTAGGTTGTTAACCATCCAGAAGAAAAGCTGATTAGTATCCTGCAGCTTATGCCATTCATTTTGCCTTATCTGACTCAATTGATTTTACTTGTTATACATTTCCTTTTGTATTTCTGCTTTTCGCTTGTTATACTAGGGAGACTATACGACCTCCCCTCCTTTTCCATCAGTGTATTATGTGACTTGGGCAAGTGTCTGAAACAACCAGCATAGTATTTATCTTGTGGTAATGCAAGAAATGATCTGGTGGATTGCTATGAGGGCCAGAAGATTTAGCTTATGAAAGACTTGAGGGTGCTAACGAAGGTCTCCCTCACTCACAAGACTACTGGTGTGGTCCTCTTGAATTATTCTTTCTGTCATAAACTAATCTAAAATTATCCTCCATCTGGTGTGCTCACCGGGCCCCCCGACACCTCAAAGCTCTAGTCAGGTGACACCATAATGTATATTACTGATTGTGAAGCTAGAACTTTTCTTCTTCCGCCCCTTCCAAAAGACCGTAGATCTGTCCCAATGAATCTTTCACAGATACTAAGTGTTATAGAACTCTGACTTTGCCAATATCAGGGTGAAGTTAGGATTCAGTTACTTTTTTAGACAACTGAACTTCTCCTTGACTGATCACTGTAACTCATGCAGATTTCATTTCCTTCCCTGTAAAATAGACATGCACTGGCTTCACTGCAGTGGTGATGTAACCATTGTGTGCGGCATTCCCTGGAAGCACTGAGTGTCTCCCACAGGCTGAGAGCTTGGCAGGTGGTGGGCATCTTTGGGAAAGTGATGCCAATGGGATCCTACCCTGAGTCTGCATGTGGGCGGGTGGAGACTGGCTTCGTCACACAGCAGTGTCAGTGAAGGTCTGGTAACGAAATGGTTGAAGGCTCATACTGAGCTTGACCCCAAGTGGCTTTCCTCATACTGAGCTTGACCCCAGGAGGTTGACTGAAGGCAAGGTAGAGTCTGCAGCTCACGCTAGAGCTCATTCAGCTTTCTCAACTGGCAAGGATAGGAGTGAGCAGAGGTCTAGGGGAAGCTGCCATGTGGGTCACCTGTGCGTGCCCAGTGCCCTGGGCCCCAAGTAGCACAGCACAGATAACCACATTTTTCGTTTCCATCAAGTTTTAGGTAAAGATCAGAGCAGACAGTCAAAAGATTTTCTTTGCCCAATTCTTTTATTTTTACCCAGTGGCCTCAAATCAGGGTTTCCATTTTAGTGATGCATAACAGAGTCCTTTGATTTAGTTTCTGTTGGTAACAGAGTGTAACTTTATTTTACACAATAAGAATTAACCTAGCTGGGGAGACAGATCAGCAGGATAGGTGCCTGCCTGGCAGCCCAATGTCCTGAGTTTCATTCCTGACAACAATAGGAGAAAAAAAAAAGAATTTAAGGAATTAACCTCAGTTAATTCAGTAGGAATGTAGGTCTCAGATGCTGGAGCAATAGATAGTGGCTATCAGTGCACTGTGTATCTCAAAACAATAAGAAGATCGTGGATGAATGCTTCATGAAATAATGGTGAAAGGCTAAGGTGGTGGACCTGTTTTGTCCTGATTGAGCCTTCTCACTGGACATATCAGTCAAAACTCCACACAGTACCTTATAAATATGTATAAATATAATGAGCCAGTCCAAAGATAAAATTAGTTTGAAAATACTTTTATAAGACCGTTAATAAGCTTAACTGACCTCCTTACTTTGAAGTCATTCAGACTTCATTTTAGAAGCCGCAGGCATTAAGATTTTAAATACATGGAGGATGTGTAGTACAGTGGTGGGAGAGGGCTCCATGCTGATTACAACTCAGCGAGATCAAGCTCCTATGCTCTGGGCTTCCCTGAGGAGGGGACCAGACTGAAGTTGGTGGAGGGAAGATGACCCACAGTGATGCGTGTGGATGGGAGCAGCTTCTACTTAGGCTGGGCTTTAGAACATGCTGAAAACACTGTCCAAGAGATATACTCTAAAAACATTCATTCTTATTTTTTATCTTTTTATGACAAGGCCTCTGTATGCAGCTCAGGCAGGCCTTGGGCTCACTTTGTACCTCAGGCTGATCTCGACCTTGCAATGAACCTCTTGCCTCAAACTCCCAATCAAATTCAACTTCATTTTTGTGTGATGAGCACTACATGCAGTATCTGATGGAACAGCAAGTACTGTTGACACTCCTGCACACATGTTTCTACCATGTCACACGTGCTTCTCCCCAGGCCTGAGCTCAGTGGAAGCCTGTTCTCCCTCTGACAGCAGAAACAATGGAGCAAAGAGCTTGATGTCGATCAAGCTGGGTCCTTTGGAGTTGGACAAGTAACAGACACTCACAGCAGAACATCTGAGTAAGCATTCTGCAAAGTGATGACAATGAAAGCCACTATCAAATTCTTTGGTGTTTTGTTGTAGTTGGTACAGGGTCACACTATGCAGCTCAGATTCCTAGTTATCCACCTATTTTCAGTCTCCTGTGCACTGATTTTACAGGTGTACACCACCAAACCCAGTTTCAGTGACTGGTCCAGTGGGCCTAGGGGTGGTGCCTGCACTGAATGTGGTACCAGGAATTGAACCCAGGTCCCAGTGCTTGTCTAAGCATGTGGTTAGTCTGCTGGGCTACTTTGCTGGCCTGTTCACTAATTATCATATGCTGTTAAACATTTTTCTCTACGTGTCTGCATAATAGCATGTTTGTATTAAATACTTTAAATTTAGTTCAGATTTATAGGTATTGTTTAATACTCTAGTCTTTCAGATAGTTTTCTAAATAAATTATAACAGCTTCTTAATAAAATCAATGTGAACATTCTCACTAATGCAAGCCACCCAATAACTCCATTGGATGTAGCTGAGTGTCTTTCCGTCTCATTTTCTACATTTATAATTGCTTAAGTGTCTCTAAAAATGTGAAATAAGTAACCCTATTACATAAGAAGGAGAATGAATGTAAAACTGCACAGTAAAATAAGGAACATTATAAAATCTATTAAATTTTCTAGTTACATTTTATTTATTATTAAAGCATAAGAAAAATGTTTTATTAAATAATCTATTATTGTAAAACATACACTGTTCTTTTGCGAAAATAAATAAAACCAATAAAAATGTAGCAAAGAGACATCCTACCCATCATATTGAGGAAAATATCTATGTTAACACCACAATAGTTCCTTCCATTTGACCCTTTCAAATAATGTAGGCATTTGTATCATTCAGAGTTAATGCATATTGTGTATACTTTTTCTATTAGTTGATAATCACATTATCAACAAAGTCTCAAACTGTCAAAGTCTCACAAAGTCTAGATTTCAATATAGCAGAAATTGTTCTTACTTGTAATCCCCTTCAACATTCCAAAAGGATGATAATATAAATAAATGAATACTGGAACTTGAGAATCAATTTTCCAATGAAAGTTAATAGCAATTGATTAGCTTTTCATTTATATTCTAAAGCAGTCACTCAAATCCAGGGCACATGCTCCAGTATAAGAGGATAATTTCTATGAGTTCGTGATTCTTCCGTGTCACTACAGCATGGCGTCTGTGTGTCCTGGCTTTGACGCCCCTGAGATACAGAAACCCTTTCAGGTGCTAGTCAAAAAATCCCCAGTTACCTTGGCCCCAACACTGTTCTACCCTGAACCAACTGTGTGACTTTGTACAATACTCCACACTGCTTAGGGCTTCTCTTATGTCCTGACTCAGATGGGCTGCATAAGAACAGGAATAGATACTGTAAGGAGTGAAGTCCAAAGCACATGGTACAGGAAAAGTACTGAGACACTGAGGTGAAGTCACACAGAGACAACCTTAGGTCTTTATGATTTGGCTAAGTTCTGCTTCCTGTACATTCAGGAAGAAGGATTATTTATTTCTTGTGGACTTTTGAGATAAGTTACTCTATGGTGACATCATGCAAAAATATTTAACCCCAAAATCTCCTATAGAAATGACACCTTCTCCTTGCACGCTGTGCCTCAGATATTCCACCACACAATTATACACACTCACATGGCCCCACATCCCATTGAACAAATACAACTCCTTGTCATGATTGTTCACCAGGCTTCAGCCATCTAAACTTCAATGTCATTGTTTGAACGCTACAGTACATAGTTATTCCACAGAGGTGCCGTGTGTGTTGTGCTCACTGTAGTTGAAGAACGTGGTCACCAGTAGTCCTTCTCTGTGCTGAAAATGGCCCCACCCACGGAATCTGTACATGCTGCTGAAGTGGGGGTGACATAGGTGGTGCCCTGTCAGCCCACAGACAGAGCTGGATCTCAGTCAAAAATAACATCAGATGGAGATCCAGATTCACATGGTAGGTGCCTGTACCACCATGGTGGCTTCCTGGAGAGCCCTGCTGGGGTATGTGGGGTTAAGGCTGGAGCGCAACTGGAGAGCTGACTGTGGCACCTCTGTAGAGAAGGATGTGGGCAGGCACAGAGCCAGAAAGGGATCTTGTGTGGTGCATTCCGCAGCCCAAATACTGTGCTTCCCACCCAGCGCAGTAGTAAAGGGCCTCATCTTCTTTTTCTACAGAATTTATGGTAAGGATTGAGGACAGAGTTGCCAGCATCTTTCTTGCTGTAATTCTTCTGTTTGTTGCTTGAGCTGCGCTTGTTGTTGACTTTACTTGAACCAGATGCTCTAATGCCCGGCCCTGCTTCTGCTGGTACCAATGAACACTGTCAGTTGCAAAATTATTAGCTGATACCTTGCAGTTTATGTCAGCTCTTTTCTTTAATTCAGTGGAAATGGATATCTGTGACTGCTCCACTGTGCTCAGTCCAATCCCACCTGTAAGTAGAGGAGGAAAACTGTCAATCAAATTTCTGGGAATATAAGAAGGAATAGTGGGATAATTACTTTGGTCACCCATCAGGACCAAAATGGGCAGAGAGAGACTCACAAGCCCAGAAGGAGAAGAATGTGACAGCTTGCAGCAGGGACATCCTGAATGCCAGGCTGTGTCCTCAAGGAGGAGGCAGAAGAGTGAGAAGCTGGTGGTGGGGGGGACCCCATGCAGAGACAGGAGGGTGTGGCTAACAGTGACAGAGGGAGGAAGTGGTGTATGGGATGGCTCAGATCTGCAGAGCTGCTGGAGATGTGGCCCTGTGTATTTCAAGTCCATCATCACATCAAACCAGAGCCCTGATCAATGCAATGTCCTTAGTCTGAATGAGAGGGCATCATTCAGGTTCATTTTGCTTCAGTGAACAACCTTGACATCTGTTTCTCAGAGGGTCCCGTTTCTGCATGTTGCCTGATCAATTAGAACTAACTTGTACATTCACATATGCTAATGAGAATTGGTCATTTGGTTTTTCAAGGAGTTCTTCATATTAACATGTTTACCACAATCACACATGGGGGACATTTTATGGTTGCATTTTACAGATGATGATGCTGAGGTACAGAGGAGGAAAGGGCTCCAGACTCACATAGCTGAGAGGCAGAGACTTCCTGGAAGGATACTAAGACGAGCAGAGGGGAGAGGGCAGGAAGCAGATGGAAAGGAAAAAGAGACAAGCTGTGTTCTGTATACAGCCAGCTCCACAAGATGAATGAAATCATTATCTGTCATAACTATATATCAATAAGAATTTGAAAGTGTATATTAAACAGCTACATCCCACCCCCAAGCCCACTGAGAGAGAGAGAGGAGCATGTGACATTGGGCCAACTCCAGTAACTTCCTGGAACCCTCCCGCAAGCCTGCAGACAGACAGCGACCGGCATGAGACCAGCATGAGACACCAGTCCGATCCTGGTAACTTCCTAGATCCTGCCCCCAAGCCAACTGAGTGAGTGGGAATTTGTACGATTTGCCCAGCTTCCCAGATCTGTGAGCATGTGGTGAGCTTCAGGGAGAGCATTTGGCTTCTTCCTGCATCCACCACGTGACCCAGAGTCCGCCAAGCAAGCGACTGGCCTGAGATCTCAGAACCCATTCACCTGCAGTTCCTCGGATCCCCTGCCCCAAAGCCCTCTGAGCGAATGGAAATTTCCGCTACTCCTTGGGCATCCAAGTTCGGTGAGTGTGTGGTGAGTCTGAGGGAGAGTCATTAGCTTCTCCCTGCATGCTCTACTCCATCCAGGGCCTCAGGCCCAAAGACATCTTAGCCAGAGACCTGCCTGAGACACCCCAGACAGACTTGCCTGGCAACTGCCTGGAGGCACTGCCCCCAGGCCCGCAATGGGAGTGAGAACTTTTGGTTACTCTCCTGGCACTCAATCCACCCCTGCTCAGCCTGGTAAGTGTGAGGGAGAGCTTGTGTGGAACCCAGTGTTCTCCTGACCAGGAACTCAACAGAGGGGAACCATAGGAGCTGCAGCAAAAAGGAACTGAGCACAACAGCTAGATCCAGGCCAGGCATAAATGGATAATCTAAAACTTAATAGACTGGCACACGAATCTCACTTTGCGCAAAGGTTATAGCTGCACCAAAGCTCTACACCAAAGGTCAGAGTTCAGTGCTATACAAAATGACAAAGACAAGGAGCAATCTCAGGTCTCGGTCCACCAATAAGTGCAGAGGACACTAGTCAGCTGATATGAATGAATTAACAGATACGGAAGCAAAGGAACAACAGCAGAAAGGTACAGAGTAACTCAGACCAGAATTAACACCTGAAATAAAGAAAGAAGTATTTGAATACATAGCATCTGAAGTAATAAATCAAGTCCAGAAAAATCTGGAGAAAACCCAATGCTCACCCAGAACAAGTGTAGGGAACACTATTCCAGCTGAAATGTATGAATTAACAGCATTAGAAGCAAGGAAACAACAGCAGAAAGGTCATGAGGAACTCAAATCAGAAATAATTTCTGAAATCAAAACAGAATTCTTTGAAATCATAGCATCTGAAATACAGAAACAGTTCTGGAAATATACGGAGGAAACCCAATTTGGAAGAAACTCTGCAGAGAAAGAATTAATACCTCTAAAGAAGACATGCACAAAAAAAATAGAGGAAATCAGAAATATGATGGATTCCAGGAAGGAGCAATACAGAAAAGAAATAGAATGCATGAATCAGAATCAAAGAGATATAGAAAAACTAAAACTATCAATCACTACTCTACAAAACCATTTGAGTGAAAGTTAAGACAGAGATTCACATGTTGAGGATGCTGGTGCAGCTAGGTGAGAAAAGGTCTTGTAAAAACAACGAGAATGCAGGAAAAAAAATAATCCATCACTTGCAAGATGATGCCAAGATGAACAATGTGAGATTAATTGGCATCGATGAGAATGAAGGAGTCGCACAAATGATATAAAAATAATATGGGCAGAATTAATCACAGAAAACTTCCCAAATATGAGGAAACAATTCAACATTCAGGTAACTGAAGCATACAGAGCACCAAATAACTTCAATCCAAGTAAAAGCACACCAAGACATATAATAGTCAAAATCCCAGAAATCCAACACAAGAATAATGTACTGAAAGCTGCTAGAGAGAAGCAGATCACATTCAAAGAAAAACCAATCAGAATTACAGCCTATATTACTTCTCTATACAAACTATGAAGGCAAGGAGAGCATGGAGCAGAGTTCTTCAAGTCCTGTATAAAAACAAATTCCAGCCTAGACTACTATACCCTGCAAAAACTCTCTTTCAGGTTTGATGGAGAAGTGAAATACTTACACGACAAAAAACAACTAAGGAATTTCATGGTGACAAAGCCATCCCTACACAGGCTGCTGAAAGATGTTCTAGAGAGAGACCAAAATGACCAGGACTCCACGAATGAGAATGGAAGGAACCCACTAAACAGGACAGACAATGAAACACAGGATACAAAGGAGTAAACAAAAGCATGTAAATATCATGACAAACATAAGTCAATACATTTCAATTATAACCGTCAATGTAAATGGACTCAATTCACCAATTAAGAGAAATAGACTGGCACAGTGGATTAGGAAACAAAATCCAACAATATGCTATATACAAGAAACACACTTAACTCAAAAGTACATTCATAGGCTCAAAGTCAAAGGAAAGAAAACAATACTTACATGCCCCAGCACCTCAGAAAAAAGCTGGAGTAGCAATTCTGTTCTCAGACAGTCTCAACTTCAAACTAAGAATGATCAAATGACACAAAGAAGGCCACTACATATTAGTCAGGGTAAAAATTCAAGAGCAAGAGGTAACACTCATAAATATCAGTGCACCAAACACAGGAGCACTATGCTAAAGTCAAACTGGATTAAAGATCTAAACATTAAAACAGAAACACTCAATCTCCTGGAAGAGAAAGTAGGAGGAACTCTTGAAGACATAGGGGTAGGTGAAGAGTTCATGAACAAACATATGTCTGCATGGTAAACACTTGAGAGAATCAACAACTGGGATCAACTCTTCTTAAGGAGTTTCTGCATGTCAAAAGAAATTGTCCACAGAGTGAAAAGACAACCCACAAATTTTGAAAATATGCTAACTAATAAGCAATCAGACAGAGGTCTGCTGTCCAGAATATATAAAGAACTAAGATATATTAGGGCCCTCAGATTTAAAGACCCACTTCAGAAATGGGCATCTGAGATGAATACACATTTCTCAGAAGACAAAATTAAAGAAGAGAATAAATATACGAAAAATGCTCCACATCATTAACCATCCATGAAATGCAAATAAAAACAACACTGAGATACCACCTCACTCCAGAAAAAATGGCTAACATAAGGAAATCAACCAACAACAATCATTGGAGAGGTTGTGGGGAAAAGGGAACACTTCTCCACTACTGCTGGGAATGTAGACTGGTACAACCATTGTGGAGGTCAGTGTGGAGACTCCTCAAAAGAGTAGGACTAAGGGCCGGCGGTATAGCTCAGCGGACTAAGCGCTTGCTTAGGTAAGCGCAGGAACCAGTGTTCAATCCTTGGTTCCCCAAGCCACGCTGGCCCCGCCTTCGGGTGCACTGAGCCGGCGATGCAATCCGGGCGTGGTGGCGCGCGCCTGTAATCCCAGCACATGGGAGGCAAAAAGCAGGAAGATCACTATGAATGTGGGCTGCATCCATAGTGAGATCCTGCACCAAAAAAAAAATAGAAAAAAAAAAAGAATAAATAAAGAGTAGAGTAGGACTAGAAATCCCATTCACGCCGGCTATTCCCCTACTGGGAATTTTCCCAGAGGAACTGAAAACATTATATCATACTGATATATGTGTACTTATGTTTATAGCAGCACAATTTGTGATAGCAAAATCTCGAAAACAACCAAGATGTCCATCACATGAGGAGTGGTTGAAAACGATGTAATATTTCTATATAATGGGGTATTATTCAGCTGTAGAAAATAAGCTTGAAGCATTTATATTGATGTGGATGCCACTTGAACATATACTCATAAGTGAAATAAACCAGACATACATGTGTAAATATCGTATAGTCTCCCTAGTATAAGAAGCAAAAAGAAGAAATACAAATGGAAATGTACAACAACAACTAAAAACAATTGAGTCAGATAAGGCAAAGTGAATGGCAGATGCTGCAGGATACTAACCAGCTTTTCTTCTGGATGGTTAACAACCTAAGTTCACAGATCAAAATTGGAGAAATAGAAGAGCTGCAAGGCCAGCCAACGTTTTGGCCCTACCCTTTCAAGGTCAGCGAAGACTCAGGACATTGGAGAACCTGTACTGCAACATCATGAAACTCAGTTGTGCCCCAAATTTTTTGATGAAGGAGATTATGGAGCTACAGAGGAGAGAGACTGAAGTTCTATAGTGTGCCTGGGGCGAGTCACATGGAGACAAAACTTTCTCTCAGACTCTTACAGAGAGCAAATTGGTCAAGCATTGGCCATGACTCATCCACATGGATGACACATACAAAGGATCTATAGAATAAGGTACAGGATTACAAGATAAACCCTGAGGGGACTTCACTGACCTCATCAGAAACAAAAGCTACATTTTTTTTTTTTTTTTTTTTTTTGGTGTACAGGTCTTGCTGTATCTCGGTCTTCACCATCTGGCAGAAAAGTATAAAAATGAGGTCTATAATGCGGGGCCATAATCATAAGTTGAGCTGTAAATGCCTACAGTCAACAACTTCTTCAGATAACTCACTATTGTTGTGGAACGCTGTACTGTTTGTTTGTGTCGCCGAGTTCAGGCACCTAAATTGGTTGAATGACAATGGAGTGCCCATGTTTGATAGGTCTAGAGAAAAACGAGGATGCAAAGGAAGAACCATGATGTGTGTGTATAAACAGTACAGTTAGGATAAATATGCGGTGCTTCTGCATAAGTCTATGAGAAGCAAGATTTGTACTAACAGTGGTTGGGGAAGATATTATGTTGGCTTCTAGTACTATGGACAACCACTAGGAAGATAACAAGGTAGAAAGTATTAATTATTGAATCTGTGATGTAATTCAGGTATAAAAAATAAAATAAGTAAAAAGCTATGCTCTCTTAATTCACTGATTAGAGACATCTGCTATAATAATATCTGTAAGTATAATATCATGTATGCACCTTGTATGATACCAAAACATTGTGAAAACAGTTTGCAATGTATTAATTTATCGCATCCATCCTGTTAATTTGTTTTGAAACTGTCTCATTCCTATTTGTTCTTCAATAAAAAAGAAAGTATATATTAAACAGAATAAGGAAAACTAAAAACATCTATGATCATATTACCAAAACCAATTATAATTATAAAGATAAGTCTACTTCTAGAGTTTTTTTGGCAGATGCACAAATGCTAGTGTTTTTTTATAGACTATAAACTTCTTTATCTGAAAAGAACTATGTGAAAAGAACTGAACTGTGCTCAGTTCACCTTCTACTCTGAGCTAACTGCCACAACATTAAAGCATCATTAATTTCTATAGCCAGTAACTTTGTCTTTCTCACACAGGAAGTCCCCAACCTGGGCAAAATATTTCAACTCTTTATTCTTCCAATTCAATTAAACCTGGGTCAGAATTTTATGCAGATTTCATTTCATGCTCAGTGTAGTTGCTATTGTATAGTAGTAAAATTTAATGTTCATTTAATATTAATATTACCACCTTCAGCTTCTTTAGTGCCACTTCTTCCAATCTCAGGCTTCCTTGCTGAAAGAAAGTTCTTATTAATGAACTTTAGTTTTGTTTTTTTTTTAATTTATTTTTTTATTTTATTGAAGTACAAATATCAATCAGACAGTTTTAAGACACCTTAACAAGATAGATTCGATAAATTAATACATTGCAAACTGTTTTCATACTGTTTTGGTATCGTACAAGGTGCATGCATGATATTATACTTACAGGCATTATTATAGCAGATGTCTCTTATCAGTAAATTAAGAGTGTAGCTGTTTACTTATCTTATTTTTTAATGAACTTTAGTTTTATTTAATAACTTTGGCAGGTCAAGAGGAATCTGCAGCTAACTTTTGCTCATATTTACTTTTTTCCTGATACCATGGTATGTCAGATCTTGTGAGCTCCTGGCATTCGTTCCCTGACCTTCCTGATGTCCAGATCTGAGCCTCTCCATGAGGCAGGTGTGGCAGGGACTATGAGATGAACAACTCCACCTGCATCTGAAAGAAAAGCAAAAGCACTTCTGGAATTTGTCAGAATTTGCTTTTCTCTTTTTGCCTCCTCCCTTAAAGAAGAAATAAAACAACAAAGAAGATTAAAATGGAAAAAGCTTCATATATGAAGAAGGGAATCAGTGTTGAAGAGAGGGGAGGTGCATAGGAATGATAGGGGAATCAAATACAAGATGTACAGGTACAAACTCACAATGAAGAGTATGATCACAATGTATGCCTAACTTGTACCAGGAAAGTAAATTTCAAAGCTGAGATTTTTAGCTTCATTAAAGTAGCACAGAATTGTTCATATATGATAAGCTTAGAGTCTGGAGATTATGTTTCCTTCCTAAAGAATTCAAAGTCCCAGAGGAATTTTTTATCTTGGTTTGCTTGGCCCCATGGCTGCCCTGCACCTGATGCAGAGTGAGCCAGCCAAGCAGGACTCACTTGTCTCCTTTCCAGTAAAGGAGGCCACAGCATTGGCTGAGGAAACTCACAGCAGAGAGGAGGCCCCTAGGAGGAACTGCAGAAGAGCCTCATGTGCCAGCACAGTCCCAGGAGAGTGTGAGGGACAGACAACAGGAAAGCTAAAATCCTGCTGCAGGGGAATAAATGGGGCGTGGTCATGGATCTTGGACAAGTCGATGACAGGACAGGGGCCATGGTTTTTCAACGTCCTCTGGAAGCTGTTTTCCACCACAAGACATAAACGGATTGTCCTTGCTATTGTTACAATTGAAACATTTTAATAGGAATAACTTCTTCTGAATTATTTCAGTTACTCCACTCACTGTGCATCAGGTGCAATTTAAGGTACATCTGATTTTAAATGAGGAAAATAAGTCAATGCCATGTGAAGTGAATTATCCACAGTCACGCCATTGGCAGTGCAGATGTGGAACAAAGGCTCGGTCAGTGAAGACTGAACTGAGGAAATAGAGAATCAAAATGTCACTCATGCATGTCTCTTGGGTCAGCAAGTGAGTCTGTTCACTCAAGAGCAAGGTAGGAAGCATTAATAACACATTACTTGCCTCAAGGTTATTCCCACTTTGATTGGGAACTGCCAAGACATATAAGAGATAGTCAAAACCATGATTTGACTTTAGCTGGTACCTACATATGGGCACATTGTTAAAATTTATGACAGATGCATTCCAAGACAAGTGGGCAGTCTTTTCTCTTGCTCTGGATATTGATATTTCATTTTGTTCCAAGTGCCCCAGTGAAGCTGCAAGCAGAGAAGATAAATCCTCATAACCAAATGGCACACAAATAAGTAACAGGAAAGCATGGTTTAATTCTGGCCTGACTCACAAGCCAGAGGGCGGAGAGGAGGACTGCATTCAGGAACAGCATCCCGTGTGCCAGGCTGGGTCCCAGGGAACAGGTGAAACAGCGAGGGCCTTGAGAGCTGGCGGCCTGAGGTCAGAGACAGGAAGGCGGGGCTTCCTGAGGCTTGGGGAGAAGGGTAGGGCCGGGTTGTTTCCTGGGACTCTTCATGGTTTACTGAAGTTCTGAGGACTCTGCTCACATTGTGTAAGTGAGAAAAGATCTTTCATAGAGACTCATATTTTTAAGAGGTTGTTTCATACTTTGTGAGCTTTTCTGTAAGTTATATTATTGATCGTTTCTAAAGATTTGATAAACCCACCATACCTTGACTCTCAAAGCTGTATGTTTTTTCCTCTTTTGATTATAGAAGGAAACATGGGTGTTGTTGTTATTCCTGCTTTTTTCTGAGCCCTGAGAGGCTGCTGATCAAGAGTTGTCCCCTAAGATCTAACACAAGGCATCTCTGTAAGTCATTATGGCTTGAGAATGCCTTTTTGGGGACTGGATAAGGCAGCGACACAAAGAGTGCAGTTCACTCTGCAAGCCTGTTTCTACATTCCTGTTTGGAAAGAGTTATATTCTCAGAAACCTGCCATTTCTCAGCAGCCTGGCAGGTGCTTTTCTTTTAACTGAAAGTTAAACCATCAGGGAGGGTCCTTCCTGGATGGAAGAAATCAACGTGATCACAGTGAGGGAACGTGAGGGACACAGTGGCAAAGCCAGGAAATGGATCTCAAAAGGTGAGGCCATCCAGCTGGGAGGAGCAAGATGCCGACTGGCTGATTCCATCCTGATGTTCACTGGCGTTTCCTTTAGTCTACGATTCCTGCTCACTGAAATCCTGCTCATTCGATTCAGCTCAGAACTACTGCTGTGTAGTGCACTCTTCACCATGGTGAGCTATGCTTCTCTGTGGGAGCAGGAACTATTTGCCGCTCTCGATTTTATCTTCCAGTCCTTTAGATTTCAGCCTGAGGAACCAGATGGGCTGGGTCCCTGCCTCCTTTGCCATGGATGGATTACGTGATTTGGACAAGGGTCTGAAACAACTAGTACCGTATTTATCTTGCGGCAACAATTGAATAGATCTCATGGACTGCTATGAGGCATAGAATATGTAGCTTATGCGAAGGCTTAAGGATGCTGGTGAAGGTCTCCCTCACACACAATACTATTGTTGTGGTTCTCTTGAACCACTTTTTCTTTCATAAACTAATCCAAAATTATCTTCTATTCGGTGTGCTCACTGGGAACCCTGATACCTCAAAGCTCTAGTCCAGTGGCACCATGGTGTATATCCCTGAATATGAAGCAAGAAACTGTGTTCATCTTCACCTTCCAAAAGACAATAGATCTGCCCCAATGGCCCTGTCTCAGATACTCAGTGTTGTAGATTTGTGACTCTTAGTCTAACGGGGTGATCTTAAGATTTAGTTAATTTTTTAAACAACTCCGTTTCTCTTTGGCTGATCAGTTTAACTTATTCACATTTCGTTTCCTTTCCTATAAAATAGTGGTTTCACTGCAGTGGTGATGTGACCATTGTATGTGGGATCCCCAGGAAGCACTGAGTCTCTCCCGCAGGCTGAGAGGCTGGCGGGTGGTGGGCGCCTTTGAGATGGTGATGCCAATGGGATCCTACCCTGAGTCTGCATGTGAGCAGGTGGACACTGGCTTCACCAGACAGTAGTGCCAGTGAAGGTCTGGGAAGGAAATGGTGGAGGCCTCATACTGAGCATGACCCAAGGCGTCTTTCCATAAGTGTCAGGAGGTTGAGTGAAGGCAAGCCAGAGTCTGCAGCTCAGCCCAGCTGAGAGATCGCTGAGCTTGTAAATGTGAGGAGGATGTGGGTGTGCAGACATCGAGGGGAAGCTGCCATGTGGACCACGTTGGCAAGTCCAGTGTCCTGAGCCCCAAGTAGCATAGAAAGCCACAGTTTTCTTTTCCAGTGAGATTTATATAACGACTGACGTACACATTTGAAAGTTTTTTTGGCTGAACTTTTTTACTTTTGCCCAGTGACCATAAATCAGGCTGTTTATTGCAGCGATGCACGTCAGAGTCTTTTGATTTTGTTTCTGCTGGTACTAGTATGCAAATGTATGTTACAAAACAAGAATTGGTCTATCTGGGGAGATAGCTCAGCAGCACAGGTTCCTGCCTGACATCCAAATGTTCTTAGTTCGAATGCAGGTACTGAAATAATTGAAAAAGAATTACAAGAATTGACCTTAATTAATTTGGTAGGGATGTAGGACCCAGATGTATGAAGATGGATAGGGCTGTCAGTGCACTGTGTATCTCTAAATGATAAGAAGATTTTGAGTGCATGCACCATGAAGTAATGATGAAAGGTTGGGGTGATGGGTATGTCTTATCCTGATTGATCATTGGCACTGGACATATCACTCAAAACCCACAGATACCTTATGTATGTGTAGGAATATATTAGGCTAGTCAAAAGTAAAATTAATTTAAAAATAAGTTCATAAAAATTTTTAAAAGTTAAACTGACCTTCTACTTCTAGATTATTCATACTTCAGTTTAGAAACCACAAGCAAAGGCTGGCCTGATGGTTCAGTGGACTAAAGCATCTGCTTAGGCCCAGTGAAGTGGCAGGTGAGGGGTTTTGATCCCTGGTGTATTGTTCCGGCCCTACTGGCAGGGTGCACTGAGATGGTAATTGAGACTGAGTGTGGTGGTGCATGCCTGTAATCCCAGCGCTTGGGAGACTGAAAACAGGAGAATCACTAGGAGTCTGATCTAGTAGTGAGACCTGTAGACCCTGTAGACCCCATCCTAAAGACAGAAGTGACAGACACTTCTGGAAGAAACTCTGCATAGGTGTTCTGAAAACTGATGACAACAAAAGCTATTATATACTTTTGGGTTCTTTTTTATGTATTTGGGATAGGGTCTCACTATGCAGCTCAGACTCTTAATGATCCCCATTTTTAACTTCCCCAGTGCTGGGACCTCAGGTGTGCACCACCATGCCCAGTTTCATTGGCTGTCTCAGTGTACCTAAGGGCAGGATCGAACCCCGATTCCTGTGCTTGCTTAAATAGGCACTTAACCTGCTGAGGTGTCTCGCTGGCCAATTCATTATCACATACTTTTAAATATTTTCTCTAAATATATCCATAGTAACATGTTTGTGTTAAACACTTTATAAATTGTAGATTAGCTTCTTGCATATGGCTTCATTTTCTATTCTCTTGGATAATTTTATATGTAAAAATAGAACAGCTTCTTAATAAAGTCAATGTGAATATTCTCATTAATGACCTGTGACCCCAAGCAGCCTTATAACTCTATCTGATGTGGCTGAATGTCTTTCTGTCTCATTTTCTACTTTTAGAATTGCTCGAGTATCTCTAAGAACCTGCAATAAGTTACCTTATTACACAAGAAAGAGAAAGAATATAAAATATACGTAGGAATTTGAGAAACATAAAAAATGTATTCAATTTTCAAGTTTTACTTTAATTATTACTAAAGCACAAGAAAAAAATGTTTTATTAAATAATGCTTACTTGCAAAACATTTTCCATCCCTTTGAAAAAAGGGGTAAAACCAATAAAAATAAAACAAGCAAATAGCCCTCCCATCAGATTGGGGAAAATATCTATCTGAACACCAAAAAAAAATCTTTTCATTTGACTCTTTCCAGTAATATAGGCATTTGTATGACTCAGAGTTAATGTACGCTATATGAACTTTCAGTATTTTTTGACAACCATTGGCAAATATTTCATAATTATTGGCAAAGTTTCAAATGTTACTCTTAAAATTTCACAAGCTCTAGATTGGAATATGACAGAAAATATTTTCTTCTTCCTTTTCTTCTCCTTTGACTTTTCTCAGAGGAAAATAATTCAAGTAAATAAATATTTAAAGGTGAAAATCATTTTTCTACTGAAAGTTAACCGGGAATTGATTAGCTTTTCATTTATTCTCTAGAGCAATTGCTAAGGGTCAGCCAAATAGCTCAATGGATTAAATCATCTGTAAGCAGACGCAGGGGCTAGAGGTTCAATCCTTGGGCCTGCAGTGCCAGCCCTCTCCCCAGTGCACACTCAGATAGTAATTGAGATTGAGCATGATGGCACATGCGTGTTATCCCAGCACTCAGGTTGCAGTAAATAGGAGGATCAGAGGAGTACAATCTAGTAGTGAGACCCTGAGAAACCTGTAGACCCTTCCCTAAAATACAGGAAAAAATAAAAATAAAAAAGCAATCGCTGAAATCCAGGGTGCACACTCTAGCACACAGTGACAATTTGTATGAGTTCCTGATGGCTCCCTGTCTCCTCCATGGCATGGCAACCATGTGTCCTAGCTCTGACACCCCTGTGATACAGAAACCCTTTCATGTGTAGTCAAGAAATATCTAATTGCCTTGATCCCAACACTATTCTACCAAAAAACAACTGTGTGACTTTGGACAAGAGCCCAGATTTCTTAGGGATTCTATTATCTCCTGACTCAGATGGGCTGGATGACAATAAGAGCAGACCCCATAGGGAGTGAAGGCTAAAGTACGAAATGGGGGAAAAGAACTGAGACTCTGAGGGGAAGTCACACAGAGACATTGGTAGCTATGACCTGGCCAGGTTCTCCTTCCTCTATGGTCAGGATAAAGGGTTATCCATGGCGTGTCAACTCCTGAGATAATTTAGTCTATTGTGATGATATCATACCAAAAGAATCCCCCCCAGCACCTCCTACAGAAAGGGCACCTACTGCATTCCCAGTGTGCCATAGATATCCCAGCACTCAATTCCAGACCACAATCCTATAATTCTCAGCATGGCCCCAATGTCTCTCTGAAAAGTTGTAACTCCTTGTTATGGATTATTCCCAAGGGTTCAGCTTTCTAAGCTTCAGTGTCTTTGGTTGGACCCTCGACCAGAGATAGTTATTCCACAGGGATGCTCTGTGTGTTGTGCTTGTTGTAGGTGGAGACAGTGGTCCCCATGAGTCCATCTCTGTGCTGTCCCTGGTCCCTTTCCCAGCACCTCTGGATGCTACTGAGGTGAGGATGACACAGCCACTGTCCTCTCAGCCCAAAGACAGGGATGTAACTCAGTAAGGAGGAGCATCAAATGGAAATCAAGAATCATATTCTGGGTGACAGCAACCAGGCTGGCTTCCTGGAGAACCCAGGGAAGCTGTGAGATGGAGCTGAGCTGATTGCGTCACCTCGGTACGGGAGGATGTGGGTGGGGACTGATCCAGAAAGAGATCTTGCATGGGTCCTTGCCACAAGCCAAATACTGTGCATCCAACCCAGCACAGTACTACATGGCCTCATCTTCTTTTTCTACATAATTTATGATAAGGATTGAGGAGTTGCAGAAATCTTTCTTTCTGTAACTCTGCTGTTTGTTCCTTGAGCTGGGGTTGCTGAAGAGACTGCTTGAACCAGATGCTCTAATGCCTTGCCCGGCTTCTGCATGTACCAATGAATTCTTTCAAGTTCAAAATTATCAGCTGATACCTTGCAGTGTATGTCAACCCTTTTCCTTAGTTCAGTGGAAACAGACATCTGGGACTGCTCCATTGTTTTCACTCCAAGCCCACCTATAAGTAGGAGAACTGTCAATTAAATTTCTGAGAATATAAGAAGGGATTATGGGAGAATTAGTTTGGTCACTCATCAGGACCAAAATTGGCAAAGCGTGACTCACAAGCCCAGAAGGAGAATAAGGTGATTGCTTGCAGCAGGGACATCCTGAATGCCAGGCTGTGTCCTCAAGGAGAGTGAGGAGCTGGTGAGTGGACCCCCAGGCAGAGACTCCCAGGAGGGCGTGGTCAGCAGTAGCAGAGAAAGCAAGTTGTGTGTTGGGTGACTCTGAGCTTCAGAGCTGCAGCAGATGTGGCCTGTGCATCTCAGGTCCATCCTGCACATCAAGGCAGAGCCCTGCTCAGTGCAGGCACCTTGGTCTGAATGGGAGCGCATCATGCAGGTGACTTTCTTTTAGCCAAAATCCCCTGCAGCTATTTTTTTGAGGATTCCCTTTTCTGCATATTGCCTGATTAACTGGATCTAACTTGTACAACCCCACATACTAAAGAACATTTTCCATTTGGTTTTTCTTGGAGTTCATCTTAACATCTTTACCACAACCTCATACTGAGGACATTCATTGATGCATTCTTCAGATGACGACTCTGAGGTACAGAAGAGAAATGGGCTCTGGACTCAGAGCTGAGGCGCAGAACCTTCCTGAAAAGATACTGAAACCAGCAGAGGAGAGAGGGTGAGGAAGCAGGTGGAGAGTAAAAACCGTCAAGCTGTGACACATAAAGGCCAACTCTGCGAGATGAATGTAATCTTTACATATCATAAATATATACTAAAATAATTGAAAATAATATGTTAAACATGACAAAGGAAAATAAAAACATATAATCGTATCACCAAAACCAACAGCTACTACTGTTAGGATGTGTCCACTTCTAGAGTTTCTCTTTGCAGATGCTCAGATGTTATTGTTTTTTTCTATAGACTGTAAACTTACAGAGATTTGTCTTCTTCTTGGTTCAGCAAAACTTCTACTCTGAGAAAAGTGCCACTACGTGGAACATCTTTAATGTCTGCAGCCAGTCACTCTGTCTGTGTCACACTGGAAGTGCCCGACCTGGGCAAGATACTGCATTATGCCTCCAATTCAGTTATCTCTGGGACACATTCTTTTGCAGATTAAATGCCATGCTCAGTGTAGTTCCTGACTCCATGAAGTGTTCAACATTTATTTAATACTGTTATTACTACCTTGACATCTTTACTTCCTCTCCCTCCAATCTCCTGTCAACTTTTCCACTTTCTCTTAGGTTTCCTTGCTGAAAATTTTTCGTGAGAGTTCTGATATAATAACCTACGTAGGTCAGGAGAGCTCCGTCAATTGTCATAATTAATTGTCTCCCACAGGAAGCTGCAGTTTCCCTGTTATTTCTTCACAATCATCTCACTCATATTTCACTATTTCTGTGTGTTCACTCTGAAACCGGGGTGCACCAGATCTCATGAGCTCCTGACAGTGGGCTACCCTGCCACGCACTCCAGCTAACCTCCTTGGAGTCCAGATCTGAGCCTCCTCACGAGGCAGGTGTGACACGGCCTGGCTTGAGTCTCTCAGAGGAGAGAGAAGGGAAACTGCCTGGGCCATAGGCTGCTTCTTCCTCCTCAGGCAGCGTCCCTCTTTCTATTGTTTCCCATAAATATGCTCTCCAGGTGCTCAGCACGGCAAAGCTGAATGCTGAGCAGACTGAAGAACCCTGGCCTGGCCACCATTCAGAGGACTCTACCACCCTATCTCCAGTGTGTGTCCTGGGGACAGGAGGGAGACAAAGAAGGACTCAGGTGGAAGCCACGGTTTGAGCTGGTTTGTGGGCATTGGGTTGGGCTCAGCTCCTGCTACTGCTGGGGCATCTATGGCCCCAGGCCTTACCAGCTCCTCTACAGGCCATGGCTGCCAGACAGCTCCTCCCAGACCCTGTCAGCGCAGCAGCTGGTGTGTATAAGGAGACAGCGCTTACATTCTCAGAGGAGTGCATCTGACTGGTGAAGTTCTGTCTTCCTCACTACCTGAAATAAGGACCGAGGAAGTCTATGTGTCATCTTTTCTTTCTGTTTTAATGGATACATTCCTCTTTCATCCCAAATTATGTGATAAATTCCCTCAGTGTGTGGCAAGGTAGCCAAGTGGAAAATAAGAAAGACAGACTGCCATTTCAGACGTGTCTTTCTTTCCTTGACAAATTATCTCAAAGACTTGAAGTGCTAATTTACTTTTGCTATTATTGTAAACATTGAAAGCATTTCAATCTTTTACTATTTCATTCTAATAAAAATTAACAGCTCTGCACATTGTGAGCATTCTATGTGATGGATCCTCATTGCACTTCTTCTGTCACCTACTCAAGGTGCTTCTTATCTTTGTGCCCATTTTTCAGATAAGAAAACTGAGGCTTCACAGGACAGGGCTTTTTGTTCAAGCTCAGACAGTTGTAAGTGGCAGAACAGTAACTTGCATAAGAGGTTTTAAATATGGGAACTATGTTCTTAACAAGATCAACTTTTTTCTTCCACGTAGACAGATCCATCACTTTTCTCTCTGAGGCTATAGAATGATGGTTCTATCATTTACTATAGAAAATACTCTCTAAGCACTTGCCTGGCAAGCACAAGGGCCTGAGTTCAATTCCTGGTTCTGCCAAGAAAAAAAAAAAAAAAAAAGAAAGTAAACAACACAAATGGAGGAGAGAAAGGCAAAACTGTAACATGAGGAACTAAAAATATAAATAGTGATGTTATAAATTTTTTATTTTCTGTTTGTATATAAATAATTGAAATATCGTTTGTATGTACAGAAATGAAGGAATAATAAAATACTCATCACAATACTTGAATTACAGCAGGAATTCCATAACAATTTATTGAATAAAATAATTAAATGGAAAAAAAAGAAAGTATTCTTCATGGCGCTCCTCAGATGCTTCCCAAGATTCACTAAGGTCAATAAATGCTCACTGGGGATCTGCTATGGGCACAATAGCAGGTCGGTCCTGAGAAGGTCGGAGGTGCAGACAGAGATCGCTACTGAGGTGATCACTCTGCTGAAGCACCTGCCTCATTCTTCCTAATTCTCGGACACCGTGCTTGGACCTCAGATCACACTCCCAAGGACAATGAGTCCCCATGATTCTCTGCAAACCCCTGGATTCAATCTGTATCCTCCATACTTCTGGGGAAGCTCAGCACAAAGGAAGAATGTTCCCTGATTCACTTCACCTATTTCCACAATGCTCAGAAAGAAACCCTGAGTGGAGGAAATCAACACAACTGGCATCTGGGACAGTTGGTCCCCTTCAGGGAAGAGCATGCGTGTGAGCGCCCTGGGCATTGCCTTGCTCCCTCTGCACTCCCAGCATCCTCCAGCTACCTGTGCTCTGGTCTCTGTGATTTTTGCCTCTACTCCACTTACCACTGCAGTCCTACATCAGGTTAGTGAGATGCAAAGAATCCATCTCAGGTTCTCACCCAAATCCCAGACGCCCCACTCCCTAAGGCCCTCAGCTCCTCTGTTCTGTCTTAGACATCCTAAGACACCTTTGTGTCTCCTGTGCAGAAGGGGACCTCTGGCTTGGACTCATTTTTGCAAACACATCCCATGTCCTTATGGCTCAACCAGGGCCATGCTTCAGAGGCATGATGTCAATCTCAGAATTTCTCTTAGTCTGTTGAGAGTTCACTGGAGTTTCTGTTCTTCTGTGAAGAGTCCTTTGGAGAAGGGTCTTCGCTCACTTCTGCGTTCCTTCTTCTCTCCCTGTCATCTTAGGACGTCTCCCAGCCCGAAGCACTCTCTTTATATGAAGGTGACCCCAACTCTCCTGATTTCATATCGCAAACCTTTGCATCCATAATTTTGTAAAATCCTGTGTTCCTAGTTTTTAAGGCTTGCATGTTGACAAATGGACAGGAGATGTAGACTTTTAAATTCAACCAGATTTTGTAGCATAAAATCTCAACAGCAAGTTTTAGGGGACACATCCACCACCTCCTTTTGTGGGTCTAAAGTCTCATGATTGGACTTTTACTGCAAGGAAGGACACAGGAGACAAGGCTGCCTTGAAGGAATACAGATTTGAGGACTGTGTACTTCTAAACCCTCCTCACTCCCCCTGACTGGAGTACACCGAGAACTCTATGGGATGCCATTGGCATGTCATTTGCTCAGGCTACGAGGCTTAGCTCCTCTCTTGTGCTGCAGCCCTGGCCTTTCCACCTAAAGCAATTTAACAAAAACAGAGAAGATTCTTGGTTTTCCTTGGCTTTTCCTGTTTAGTAAGAACTCTAGAGGTTGCTCAGAAAAAGACCTTTTTTTCAAATAGACATGAAAGGTGACCATTGACCACAAGTTTTTCTTTTTCTACCTTTTGCATGGAGAATTGAACCCGGAGCCCCACCTTTGAGCTACCTCTGCATCCCTTGCTGTGGTTGTGACAGTGTCTCCCACAGTGCCAATTGCCCAGGCTGGGCTCCAATTTATGGTCCTTATGTCTCCACCTCGTGGAGTCCTGGGATTCCAAGTTTGTGCCTGGCATAGCCATCTGATACCTGCTTGTTTTGCTCCAAACAGGTTCTTCTAGTCCCATGTTTACCCCAGACTGTCCCAGTATATTCTGATAAAGTTGATAAATGCTATGGGCATTTAAAGGGCCCAAAAGTGCAAAGGAAACATGCTGACCCTTTTGCTTGAACAGATTTCTGACCCTCTCTAAGCATCAGTTTCTTCTTCCATGAAGAAGTTTGTTTGCAGGGTTTTGTGATGCTCCTCAGAGATGCCGAGCACATGGAGCACCTAGCACATTTCTGCTAGTGAATCAAAGCTGAACGGATGTGCATTTCATTCTCTCCTTTCGTACACTTCACCACTGTTGGAAATCATATCACAGACCTCACATTCTCTCGAAGATAATCAGGCAGTTTCAACATACATACTTTCTTACCAGGAATTGACATCAGCAGGAAATGTTGCCAAAGCAGCCATCTGGGGTGTGGTTGCTGGCACTGGTGGGGTACTGCTGATAACCATCAAGGCCCCTTTCTGCTTTGCTCTGATAGTGAGGTATCCACAGGAACACAGGAAGTGCTGCAGGCTGCGCAGGAGAGCCAGGGGTGGGCCAGGGAGCTCCACACTGGGAAGGATGTGGTCACGGGCATGCTGAGGGGTGTATGCTCCTTGTGGGGCTCGGTGATGTGGTAGGTTACCAGGATCAGTGGATTAGGCCACCTCATTTTTTGTTTCTACAATTTTTTATTAAGCGCCAAACAGGAGCAGGCAGAATTTAATAGACCTCATGGCCATAGTTTTTATCTGCAAATGATCTGAAGAAAGGTTTTACTTTGTGGTGTTTTTTTCCCTCATTCCCTCAAGAAAATGTCAGCTCCTCAAAAGCCTCAGTCATAGAGTATTAGCACCTGAGTGTGAAGACAAAGTTATACCTACATGCCCTATTGTGAAAGTACATACTTTTGTTGTGTTGTTCAATTACGTATTCTTAGTTTCTTCAGGCATATTTGTGAATTTCAACCAGAAACAACGGAAAAATTTGTTTCCAACAACGCTAAAATTATCAAGAAGTAAATATTTATTTTTAAAACATCCTTCCAACAATCTGAGAAGCAGGGGAACCTATGCGTATTCCCCAAGAAAAGAGCCAATGAATACCAGGGATCATCTTATGCCTTCTCAGGATGCCAACCCAAAAGAAGGCAGAGGCAACAGGGAACTGGAGGAAGTGCCAGCAGGGGAGGGAGCTTCTGAGTTGTCTGTAGAGAAACAACATCTCGGGCCCTGCATCCAGATCAGTTATTTCTAAAGGTCAGCAACACACAGAGGAGCTTTGCCCATAGCTGTGGGACAACAGAATGATCAGTCCACAGACGAAGGCAAGTGTTACACCGTGCTACGTTATTGGCTCCTAAAGTCTTTTAGTGTGTCTACATCTCATGCGTTTTATTTCACCAACATTGTTTTGTTGATTTTAAGAGAGTGAGCCCATGCTACCCAGTTTTCTACGACTTTTTGTATCTGTGCACTTTTTCAGGTGAGAGTCACTATGCCCTCACAATAGAGGTGGCCCCTGACGCAGGGCTCGGCTCAGGATCCATAATGGCTAAAGGGCCTAGGGATATTCTTTGACTGTGCAATGGAACGGCTATATCTTCATGTCCTCTCTGGGAAAGGAAGGCTTTCCAGGGACCCTTCTGATAGTGATTTTACAGATGCTTTCTGAGGAATTTTGCACCCAAATAAATGAAAGATTATGAATTTTTTAGGTTCCTTTTATATCCAGGCTTGATGTAACCTGTGGTCCAATGGTTGGTGTCCACAATTCAATGAGCCTCCTGGCAAATCCTTGGGAAATGCATTCAGCCCAAGGTTTCTCAGTGTCCGTGCTGTAAGCATTGTGAGCTCTAGTCACTGGACATGGTAGAGGGAAAGGGACAAATTATGTGAAGCATAAGCAGTTTTAGAAGCATCCATAGCTTTTACCCACTAGATGCCAGTAGTGTTTCTTGTTGTTGAGACAAACAAAAAATAGTTTTAGACAGTGGCAAAGCCCTCTAGTGGGTGGATTGCACCATTTAAGAGTTGTTGGTTTAACTATTGTCCTTTAGAATCAGATATTATTTGTGAATACTGTTCTTCATTTGGGTCTTAGTCAACATGTGGAGAAGAAGAAATTCTAGCTAATCAGGCAACACATAAAACATCTTTCTGTCTCACCAACAGTGTAACTGTGTCTTGCCACCATCTCTGTTCTTGAGAAGCAGAAGTACTCATAGCAACTCTGTCCAGCCTTTTGCATATCCACTACTATGTCAAGTACTTCTTATGCTTACCTGATGCTTCAGCCCCTGAATGCAAAATGTCTTCAGCTACACCAGGTCATGTGCTTTAGCTGTTACTGAATTTTTTCAGTGTGTCCATTTGAATCCTCTCCCTATAGTGAAGAGTTTCATAAATACTGGCCTTGATCGGGATATGATTATTGTATATCTGATTGGAATGAGTGAAAGATATTTAAAATAAAACTGTAATTGCTTACTTTGATATAGCATTTGCATCTTCCAAAACATTTTTATGTACACTGGGTCATTCTATCCAAGCTATGGTATTTGGAGACTGGAGGGTATCTCCAAGGGAGTTCTAGAGAAATGACCATTTTGTATCTGCATATTCAAAATAGTTTGGATAGATATACAGCTACATTATCTTAATTCAATGAATAGAAAGATTTATTCTAATAGGGTTTGTAAACAGGATGTCTTGTCTGCATCTTGTACAATGAATAACATTAAGACAACAAGGTAAAATGTATTAATTATTGAAACTGTCCTACTAATCAGATTTGAAACTGTCTCATTGCTATTTGTTTCTCAATAGCTACTAGGAAAACAACAATACGCAATGTATTAATTATTGTAACTGTCATACTAACCTGTTTTGAAACTGTTTCATTGCTATTTTATCTTTTTTCTCATTAAAATGAAAAAGAAAGAAAGAAACATAAAAATAAAGAAATGAGAACCCAGTTCTATTCTTTAACACAAAATGCACTTCCAATCCCATGGAAGGGAGCACAGAGCCACTCAGAACTTTTTCTTTCTATTTCTGCCTCTTGCTATGTTAGCTTGGCACTGTTTTATACTTGGTGTCCTCAACTATGAAAATAAAACATTGGCCCAGCTTCCAACATAAGTTAGGGAAAGTGGGCGCAGGGGGCACCAGGGATGATGGGGGCACTCAGAGGACTCTGTGCCCCACACCTCTGTCCTCACTCATCCACCTCCTTGCTGAAGCTGCTTCAGCACAGATTGCTTTTGGGAGGCTCCATGCTGGATTTGGGGTACATTTTTTGTTGTTCTTATTCCTTGACGCCAATGACAGCACCTGCAGAGAAAGGAGAAATTGGGTTTCCAGCCTTCCCTCTAAGTATAGTGAAGTGAAGCCTCATCTCAGGATCCTGGAGCTGGCTGGCTCCATCCTCCCAAAGCTCCTCCATATGCACCTCTCAATGAAGATGGACAGGGAGCTATCTTGCAGGCCACAATAAGAAGTAATCTTAAAGGAAGTATAAAGGACCTATATTAACATAAGCAAAAGTCAACTAATTATCTACAAAGAGAAGGTGTGTGTGTGTGTGCATGTGTGTTGTACACAAGTACACACACAATTTTGTTCTTGGACAATGTAGTAGGTATCAATTTTGTATTTATAATACCTCCACCATCTCCCTTTATTTGGTGCACTCTGGCCCCCACTATATGTGGTTCTTTAACTAGATGCGTGAGAGAGCAGCAGTGTTTTCCAGGCTCTGATTTGTCCCAATCAATAACTTGGCCAGGATTGTTGGTAAATACAAAAGATAACCATTTATTTTTAGGGCAGAAATAAGAATAAAAGAAAAAGAAGAAGAACTGCAAAAGAAATACTTAGGGAGAAAGGTGGTTTGAAAAAGATAATCTAGTCTACAAGTGGCCCATTCTGGGCCACTAAAAGAAGAAGGTAGTGGGCATTGTGGTGCATGTGTATAATCCCAGCACTCAGAAGGCTAAGGTAGCCTGGGGAGATAGCTCAGTAGAATAAGCACTTGCCTGGCAAGCACAAGGTCCTGAGTTCAATCCCCAGTACTACAAAAAAATAAAGGAAAATTATAAAAGAAAAAGAAGAAGAAGGCTGAGGCAGGAGGATCACTGTGAGTTCAAGACCAGCCTGGACTACAAAATGAGTCAAGGCCAGCTTGAGCTGTATAGTGAGACCCTGTCTCAAAAAGACAAAAAAGTACCAGAAGAAGAAGGAAAAGGAGAAGAAAAGGAGAAATAGAAGGAGAAGCAGGAGGAGGAGGAAGAAGAAGGGGAGGAGGAGGAAGAGGCAACTATCGACATCTCTGTTAGTTGATCTCAGTGGTCCTACTCGATCTTGTGCAGGAAGATTGCTATCAGGTGCCAGGTTCAGCGTATTCTATCAGAAGATTGACACCAGGTGCAGGGCTCAGCTTGATCCCTTGTGCTTCTTGTCCTGTTCCCACGGCTCGTGTCTCCTCAGCTCATAGGTTATGCCCAGATCCTCCACCCCATTGCCATGTTCTAGCTTCCTACTAAGGTTCTGGTGGAAGGGCCTCCCCCCACCAGCAGGGATCAGTCATAGACCAGGGCCTGTTGCTCACCATCATGATCTTAGAGAAGAGTATTTTATCCAAATCAGTCAAGTGCACTCATGTATTGCACAGTGGAGTAAAGGAAAAGCATCTCAGTGGACCTGGATTACAGGTTACAGATAAGAATGGATGTCTTGACATGTGGAAAAGCCTTAAAAAGAATGAGAACTTCATATGGGCAAACTCCGACTATCATACTAATTACTCCCATGCTTGCTTAGTGGGAACAGAAAAACGCTATATTTCATACTTAAAAAGTTGAGATAGGGTTTCTGTCATTAAAACCAAAGATTCTGGGCAGGCAAGATATCTCAGAGGACTAACACGCCTGCTCAGGCAGGCACTGGGATTGTGGTTCGATCCCTGGCACATACGCCACACCAGCCCCTCCCCCCAGCGTGGCTGAGCCAGCCAGTGTCCAGGCGAAGTGGCGCACGCCTGTGATCTCAGCGCTGGGGAGCTGAAAGCAGGAGAATCACCGAGTCTGAGCTGCATAGTGAGACACTGTAACAACCAAATAATACGTACATACATACAATAAAACCAAAAGTTCTCTTACAAGGTGTAAGAGAAATGTGAGAGTATTCCCTAAGTAAAAACCAAAAATTTAAATAGAAATCTTTTATATGCCAACTTAGAATATTTTAAACAATAAAATAATAGTAATTTTAATAGGTAGCTATGACATATTGGATAGTTACGATACATTATGAAATACCATATATTCATTGAGTTTTTAAAAAGAGCTATATCTATTAGCATAAATAAATGTATAAAAAGTGTAAATTAGCAAAAAACTAAAGGACTCATACAAATTCTACTTTTTTTTTTTCCTTGTCTTTTTGAGACAGGATTTCAATACACAGTTCAAGCTGACCTTTGTAATCCAGGCTGGCCTCAAAATCATAGAGATTATCCTGCCTGAGGCTTCTGAGTGCTGGGACTAAGTATGCACTACCCATGTCCCTCCTGGCTTACTTGGTAAAATTTTATTTATTTATTTATTTATTTATTTATTTATTTATTTATTTATTTTTGGCAGAACCAGGGATTGAACTCAGGCCCTTGCACTTGCCAGGGAAGCACTTACTCTATTGAGCTATCTCCCCAGCCCTTATTTGGTAAAATTTTAAACCTATTGCCTACTGTATATTTTTCACAGATACTTATATTTGTAACATGTGAAACTCCAGATTCAGGCTTGTAGTTAGCAGTTACATCTGGGAGAAAAAGTGAACGGATCAGCCTGGAAAAGTAGATCGAGGGTTTTCAATTATGTATTTAATATTTTATTCCTTAAAATATAAAAAGTCGAGGCAACTATGGCAAAATGCTGAGATGTAAGAAAACGGTGATACATAGTTCAATGTTTATACTCATATGCTCTTCAACTTCAGGTACGCTGGAAGTATTTAAAACAGGGAGTTGAGGGGGGTGCCTGGTGTGGGAGTCGAGCACAAACAAGTGGGGTAGGTTTGTTCATATACTGCGATGAGGTACTGGGGCAGCTCGCAGATTCTGCCAGGTGGTGATTTCTGCAGAGTCCAAGAGCAGGCCTGCAGGAACAGGACTTCTACAGGGAAAATATGTCTGAAGACTGTGGCGCAAGGCCGTTTTTGCAGGCTACAAGCAAGGTCTCCGGCACCAGAGGGAACACACAGCTCTCCTTAAAATTGAAGGTGTTTATGCTCGGGATGAAACTGAATTCTACGTGGGCAAAAGATGTGCTTGTGTGTACAAAGAGAAAAACAACACAGTGCCTCCAGGTGGCAAACCAAACAAAACCAGAGTGACATGGGGAAAAGGAACTTGGACCCGTGGAAACAGCGACATGGTTCATGCCGAGTTACAAAGCCACCTTCCTGCTACAGCCATCAGACACCGAATCAGTGTGATGCTGTGCCTCTCAAGAATTTAAACTAATGGAAAACAAAAGTGCATTTGCTCTTATAAAAGTAAATAAATAGACAATCATACGGAAGGATAAGAAGGAATTTATAAAATATAAGCTATGTTTTAAATCTTTCATGATAAAAAAGTAAGCATCTGCCGTGGGAATAAAAAGAGTTGCACCAGGTCTTATATACAAGAGGACTAGATGGAAATCAAGAATTTAACGATGTATTATGTGAAGTAGCAATTACCATACTCCAAAGAGAGATTCACAAATATGCCATTCAAATGAAAAAGAGGAAGATTCAAAAGCACGATTAACAATCTGCTAAAAATGAACAAGCCTATTCGCAAAAAATAGAGATTCTGTTCAGATTTACTATGTTAACAATATGCACAGCAAAGAAAAGAAGCAAGAAAATGCAAAAGAGAAGACAGATGAAAGAAGGGAAGAATGAAAAACTGTAAGAGAAAGCGAAAAGTTCCAAAGGGGGAAAAAATGGAAACTAACTAGGTATGCAAGGCTGAACCAGAATGTACACATGTACATGACTTTTACATGGCAAACTAGAATTTATAATATTAATTGTATAAGAAAAAGCAGTCATCTTAAAGCCTGCGTTATGGATTTACATTGCTCCTCAGAAGGATATTTATAGATAGAAATATTAAGTAGAAGGAAAAAAATCTGTAAGTTATCCATTATCAAACCCCCTAAATGAACAGAGGAAAAATGCTATAATAAAAAAGTAGATAAGAAGAAACAATAGGGCCAGAAAGTCATCAAATAGAAATTGAAATCTGATGCTGATTCTTTGGAAAAAATAATAAAATGGACAAATGTAATGCAAAATAAGAAAAGAACAAAGAGATTATACAAGTATCCATATTAGGGAAAAGAGCCCTGGGGATACAAATGCAAAATTTTAAATTCAAAATTACATGAATGAACGATGCCAGTCAAGGGAAAGCAAAAAGCCACCTACACCTCCTTAAGATTCCGGCCAGATCCAGCATTACATCACATAAGACAAATTAACAGGAGAAAAAGCCTACAGATTCACCGAGTGTTTCTTACACCAGGGAGGACCTCAAAAGAAATGAAAAACCAAAATATGAGTTTGAGGCAATCTCTTACACAGTGAATTAAACAGTGGTAGGAACTCGGGCAGAGAAGCAACTGGGATGATAAAGGGTAGTGTAACTCAGGTGCATTCAGCTTTACCTTTCCGTTCCTGGTGATAAGAATGTTAATGATAAGAATGTCCCAACCTCTGGGCCATGGACAATGCCAGCAGCGTGAGGCCCACTAGGAACTGGGCCACACAGCAGAGGTGAGCACTGAGGAGGGAGATGAAGAGTCGTCTGCATTTGCAGCCCCTCTTCCTCGTTGCTGCCTTCACTACCTCTGCTGTATCTCCTGTCTCCTAATGCAGAGAGGCATTAGGTTCTCACAGGAATGTGGATCCTACTGTGACTCACACATGCCAGAGATAGAATATATCCGCCCCCTAGGAGAGTCTAACACCCGATTATCTGAGCTGCCACTGAGTCAGATGCTAGATCTCAGGAATATAATTATTATGTATTGGAAACATGGAGTAGTGAAAAAGAAAATTCCCTCTTCAATCTGTGGAAAATGTATCTTCCATGGAATTGAAAAGGTTGAAAGGCCAGCCAAATAGCTCAGCAGATATAAAACGCCTACAAGCAGGATCAGTGACTGGGGCTTGATACCTGTCGTGCCAGGCTGGTCCTACCAATGAGGAACACTGAGATGGAATTGAGACTGGACGTGGTGGCGCATGCCTGTAATCCCAGCTCTTGGGGGGGCTGTAAATATGCCAATCACTATAAGTCAGATCTAGTGGTGAGACCCTGAACACCCAGTAGAACCTTTTCTAAACTACAAAAAAGAAAAAAAAAGGAATTGAAGAAGTTGAGGACCGCACACTCATAGGCAAGGTGCCTTTCATGTCAGAATGATATCTGCTCCTGAGAAAGAACAGGCAGGTCAGATGACCTTCTCATACCTGCTGTTTGTTGAGTTTGTGTAACTCAGCAGAGTCAGTACCCTAGAGCAGCATGTATTAGGGTGCATATTTCCAAGTACTTACTTTCAAACCATGAAATATTATATGTTGATAGTCATATGTAAATGATACCATTTATACAAAAAGAAAAAAGGAAGTCATAATTATTAAATAAGTGCAACCATATTTCTAACATTTCTTAACAAACTTATACAAAATATTGTCAGGACCCCAAATTTTTATTGTCTACTTCTAAAAATGTATTCAAGTTCATAAATTAACCATAGTCTTCAACACATGGTTCTGGAAAATAAAAAAGCGAAGGTCATTTTGTGACAAGAAATTGTTGGTTTTAATTCTAAGCCAAACAAAGGCAAGGGGGGTGGGCAATGGTAATCCATCTCACTTACCTAAATAAGCAAAGCTATTGTAATGGTAGCAAACTTCATTCATAATAATATGACTGGTAAGGATGATCTTAGAAATGCAAATATTGCCTGACACCAAATAATCTACATGCACATAAAAAGGCATATGATATTACTCAACATTAACTCATGTCCAGTGAACATTCTAACAAGCCCAAAAGAGAAATAAGAAGGTAAATTTAGTAAAAGACATCTTCCAAAGGCTTCCATCAAGCTTAGTGACTTAGCAGAGGAATTTCTATTAACAAGAAATGAATGTTCATGATCATGGCTAATATTCATAAAGTGTGGAGAGTCTGAACAGCCTGAATAATGTCATGATTTAAAAAGAAATCAGCACTTAAATAAGGCATAAATGTCATTATTTGCTGATATTAAAAATTCCCAAGCTTCCAAATACTTGGTGTGATAAAAGACACTAAACTCCTAGAAGGTCAGTATCATAAATGTGTAGCATAACTAAACTAGTAAGAAACAATGAGAAGTATTTAATAATATATCATCATATATAGTAACAATGAGAGGTGTAAAATATCTAGGGCTGAAGTTAATAAAAATTTATGTAAGACCTTTTTAAAGAAAGTTATGAAACTGTGTGTCTTAGTTCCTTTTCTCTCGTTGCCAAGACATAATACCCGACTGCCAAAATTAAGGAGGAAAGGCTTATCCAGCTTACAGGTTTTGTAAAAGGTTCAGCCCATAGCCAGTCGGATCCAAGGAAGGGTGGCGCGGCAGAGGGGCAACAGTTCATGGCGGCAGAAGACAAGAAAAGCAAAAGTGGAGGAGGGGCCTGCCGAACAGCTCAGCGGGTTAAAATTCCTGCTTAGGCAGACACGGGGACCAGGGATTTGATCCCCGGGCATTCCATGCTGGCCCCAACCCCGAGGTGTGCTGAGATAGCCACTGAGACTGGGTGTGGTGGCACACACCTGTAATCCCAGCGCTTGAGAGGCTGAAAAACACAGGTGGATTACTGAGTCCAGTTCATATAATGAGACCCTGTAGACTTCGTATTAAATACAAAAAACAAAAAAAAGAAAGAAAGAAAAAAGAGTGGGGGAGCAAGCCTCTTTGCCTCCCTTACATGGTATTCAGGCTTCCTGCGAAAGGGTAGGTATGGCATGCATACCCTGAACCCTAGCTCTAGGGCCAGCCAAATAGCTCAAGGGATTAGAGTGCCCGCAAGCCTCAGGGGCCAGGGGTTTGATCCCCTGGCCTGCCATACCAGCACCCCGCAGTGCCCTGAGACAGCAACTGAGACTGGGCGTGGTGAAGAGTGCCTCTAATCTCAGCTCCTGGGGGGCTGTAAATAGGGGGATCACTACAAGTCTGATCTAGTAGTGAGACCCTGAACACCCTGTAGACCTTTCCCTAAAATGCAGAAAAAAAAATCCTAGCTCTAGACAGTGAAGCAATGACAAATTCTACATTCTGCTGCCTTCAAAGAGCCCACACCCCTCCCAATGGCCACAAGAGGTTTTTTAGGAGGTGACATCAGGTCAGGAAGTGAGAGGGGGCCTGCCTGCTGTACAGTGCACCTTTTCAGCGTAGATAAAGGCAGGTGTGAAGCACTGTGCCTGCCCAGACTGCGCAGTAGTACACACCAGAATCGCTTTCTTCCACGTTTCGCAATACAAATTTATAGCTCCTTTCTGTGCCTTCATAAGCATGGTATTTCCCTGAGTTGGATTCCGAATCCACCACTGTCTTGGAAGTGAAGAAGTCATAGTAGAGAAGACGCCGGGGGGCCTGCCCCTCCTGGAATAGGTACCAGTGGATGTAGTTCTCTTCTTTAGGAATACTGCAAGTGATGACTATATATGACCCAGGTTTCCTAGTGATTGATGTCATTCCTCCTTCCAAACCAGATGTTTGCCTGCCTGCTGTGGAAACAGCAACAAAACAATAACGAGGGAGAAGTGATGGAATTCTTAGTACGGCCTCCAGCTGTGAGGTACTCCATGAGCACCTGCGCCACGCACTTACCAGCTGCCAGGAGAGCTAGAAGCAGGCCCAGAGCCCACCGCATGGCCGCTTCTGCTGGGCCTTTGAAGGAGAGAGACCGGATGAGAACAGAAAGCCCTCTCCAAAGACAACCCTAGTCAATATGAAGCGATCCCTGGAACAGTGAGATGGCCCTGATCTATGTGGCCGAGGAAAAGACAAAAGTAGCAGAGGGTCTGTCAGCAAAGGCCTGTTGCTGACCAGAGGGGCGGTGCCTGGAAGCAGCCCGGGCTTCTCAGGCTCTGCGCGCTCCTGCCGCGCCCCCTTGTGGCCTTAGGGTGCAAGTCCACCCCAGAGGAAGAGAAGTGCGGGGTCCCTGAGAGCTCAGGACTGAGGCGGACTGAGTGTGAACATGGGTGGGAGGCCGAACCGTGACGACACAGGCCTGTATTTGTGGAAACAGGGACTTCCCTGCAGTGCAGCTTCTATGTGGTAATGCTGTCGTCGTGTTTCTTGCATGAAAGTTTCTCAATATTGCCCTGAACCACCCTCACATCTGTGAGTAGACTGATAAAGCCACTAGCGGCAAATCTGGTAATTCCTGAACCCAGATTACTAAAAGATCTGGAACACACAATGTGGACCACATTTGATACTTCTCAAAGAGAAACGTATGTGTGTATGTGTGTGTGTGTGAGAGAGAGAGAGAGGGAGAGAGAGAAACAGAGAGCTGTGCATGCACAAATCAATTTGTTTAAAAATAAAAAGAACCTGTTGTATATCCTCCAGCAGTATAAAAAAGCTCCCTTGCATCTGCTAAGAGGTTTTATAATTAATAAATACAGGTTCAATTTCATGTATTTTTAGGACAACCTTGAACTAAACAGATTAGTAGCTCTTGGTCTGTAATTCGCATTTGCCTGGACATCTAGTATCATACCTGCTGGCAACCACACCCTCAGAAAATACACTTGGTTTCTGATTGATTTATAGAAATACATATGATCAAACAAATTTCCTCTCCCTTCCTGATCATGGGCCATAGTGACTGCTTTGTTCATTTTATGTTTACTGTTATTAGCACGTGTTTGTGGGACACAATGCTTACATTTGTCTTAGGGAGCAGGGATGTGTGCCAAACATGTCATAATTCTTTTTATTTCTCTTCCTTCCCCCACCACTCTTCATTTCTAGACCCTGCTCTCATTTGCAAGAGGTGTATCACCCCGTTTCTTATTGTGTTCTGCTGGATTTCACCCTTGTTATTAACAGCCCTGTCCCCTCAGCATGGCCCCTCTGGGAACTTTCCCTTTGTGAGACACAAAGAGTTTCCCAGTTCTCCATTTACTGGGTGACTCTGGATGGGATCTTACACACTTTGTAAACTATGTGATAGGCTGTGGGCACATTTTGGACGGTATGCAGAACACTGGGAGCTTTTGTTAGCAGGGAACTGTTCTAGGAAGGGTTGCAAAGTCCCATCTTCTTCTGCGCAGCAATTCAGTCAGTTCCCTTTCTAATCCTTCCCAGCACTTCCTGCTCAGAGCTGGGCTCTGTATGTGCCCCCTCGTGGCCACTCCCGAACCTGGACCTGGTCTCCTGCAGGCAAAGCCCTTGCAGGGAGGGCAGCTCAGGCTCACGCTGCACAGCCCTGGTGAATTCCGGAGTCGCAGAACCAATGAGCTAAGGAAGAGCTCTTATTCTCCTTCCTGTCTGCTGTCTGTATACACTTCCTATTTCCAACGTCCCCCCAAAAAAATCTTTTTCAGTGCACATTGCCTTTCCCACAGCAGCAACTGCCTCCAGAGCCAAAAAGTGCGAAGATAAAGGGAAAGCCATCAGGTCTCACTCTCTGGGACTTCCTCAGCATGCAGACTGCATTCCAGCCACCGCTCCTGCCACTGCCCTTGGAATGACCCAGGGCGTTATAGAACACAGAAAGACGGAAGTAGGTAAACCTGCGGTGAATGAGCTATGCCATTGACATAGGCTGACATGCTTACCTCTTTCCACAGAGGTCAGAATGTATTGAGTATCAACAGATTCAAAAGGTACTTCAGTTTCACTACTTCCCCAAGTTATTGAGGATTTCACTGGAATCGTAATGGAGGCCAAAAGAACAGCAATTCTTTGTTCTATTTCAATTATATGAACACCTCTTAACTATCTCAGCACTTAAATAACACATCACACTGCAAACTACAGTGTTTAAATTATAGAAAGAAAAAGATTTTTAAAAAAACAAAGGGCAAAAGGAAAGAGTTAATGCAAATGCAGATCACTAGAGGGGCCAGGTATTTAGTTAAGAAAGCAAATACTGCAGGTAACAACCCAACTAACAAGCAAATGGCCCAGACAGCTTGGCAGGGGGCTCTGTCAACTTGGAAACCTCACTGAGCCCATTGGCAGGGACAGAGTAAAAATTGCATTGCCTGAAGATCTTGTGATGCATCCAGTGGGTGATCTGTAACAAGGTGTCACTTTGTACACTGTGTGGTTTCAGGTATCTTTCCTTTTCTCCATCCTGGACTATGGTGATTACCACATTTTATGGTGTGGTGTGTTTAATAAACACATGTCTGGTGTCTCTGACATGGCCCAGTAAGCCCATTTGCCTGTGTGTCCCTGATTCAATTCAAGAAGTTCACAGGTGATGATTTTTTTATTGGCATGGATATGGCACTTTTCAGTCCCAGCCTGTGCTTGTGCTGGGCAGATGGCGGTTGTTCACGCACACAAACAGGGAGCAGGGTCATTGTGCTGTAGCATTTGTAGTCACAGGGGAGGACCCCAAGGCAAGCTGCTGCCCTATACTGAGAGGAGTAAACTGTACCCACAGAGCAAACTGTGGTCAGAAAGCTGCTGGTGCTCTGTTCTACATGGAATAACTCCCGGGAAGCTGCAGGGACAATGCTGTGCTGTGCCCACTCCCAAGCAGGAAAGTAGGGTGCGTTGGCCCCGGCTGTCTGTCCTCTCTGGTTTCCTCCTTCAGTCAGATTTCTGCCATTTATTATTCAGAGTCCTCAGACTTTGGATTTATGGTTGTACTCAGGGAGAGAGACAGGAAGAGGGGGTGTCTCCCAATTTTCTGAAGCTACAATTCTTGACCATGAGGTTTACATTTCCTTCTATCAAGAGAGACAGTATTAGGTCCTTGTTTTCAAATGTGTGGGGAAGTCAAGGGTTCTAGCTCTAGATCTAGGACCCAAAGAGCCTACTGTGCTTCCGCTGGCTGTTACACTCCCATCGTTGCCATGGAAACAAGTCCCACTAGCCTGCTGTACATGAACCAACATGAGTAGTACAGTCCAGCCCAGCTACCTGGGCCAGCAGATCTCATGGCTCCTGGGGAGCTGGAATTCATTCATCTGGGCCAGCAATCCCTTCTCCCAGAAAACCTGACAGATGGCCAACAGTTCACCAAGTTCAACCAAGGTCAGCTGAGCCTGTAGCCCAGATCAACAGGACAGCCTAGCAACTCCATGGGCCTGTGACAACTAACAAATGGTGGGTGCTTTAAGGAACTATGTTGGGGCATCTTACATAGCATTGTCGTCGTGGGACAGAGAGTTGAAATAGAGAGAGGTACATAGGTACATGAATATGCAAAATGTGAACAAAGAGTAAAGGAAAGCTAGAAATGTATAACATTATCATATGAATAACATATACATATATAGATAATACATACAAATGTATATATGATTTGTAACACTATACACAGATAGTCCCCAATTCGATTTACAAAGGTCTAAAAGCAATGTATTGTCAGTATAAGCAGCATTTTGAATTATATTTATTGACGCTGGGGGTTTAACTCAGAATACTAGGCATGCTAAGCACTGATCCTATCTCGGGTTTTCAATTATGACCCTTCTTCCCAGGCTACATGCTTGTGATGTGATCCCTCTCGGCATGCCATGTAGGCAGTGGGTGTGAATTCCAGCTCCCCATCAGCCATGAGATCTAGAGAAACAGCCAACACTGGGCAGCAGAGGTCCCCAACCTTATTAGCAGCAGGACTGGCTGTAAAGAAGATAGTGTTCCCACAGACCTGGTTGGTGACCAGGATGATTCAAAGGTGCATATAACTAGGACCTTCCTGTGTGCAAATCACAGTAGGATTCCACTCCCGTGAGGATCTCATGCCACTTCCGAATCTAATGCTCACCTCCTGCTGGGTGGGTTGGTTCCTAGCTGGCCATGGACTGGAACTGGTCCATGTGGTGGGGCTCAGGTACCCTGCTCCACAGTGTGCTGCACTGCTGGATTGTGGTGTCTGCTAGGTTCAATGTATTTGCAACATTTTTAACTCATGGAATCGTCAACTGACAATGGTTTTAACAATGGAATATGGCCCTAAATTAAGGCATATGGTATATGTATGTGAATGTGCATCGATCTCTAACTTTATTTTTCCTCCTATATGTATATTCTATCTCAATATCTACTTATACTTCTGTGTATCTGTGGAATCTGTGTTCCTGTCTTTCTTCTTCCCTCTGCAAGCTCTCATTCTCTGTTCCTCTAATGCCAGGACTTTTCACCGTGTCTTTCCCTATCTCCCCTGTCCCTCACTTCACATGTATCATATTCTCTCCTCCACTTTGCTTTGTCTCTGTCTTTCTTCCCTCTATACTTGTATCTTTCCATCACTCTGTCTCTGCCACTTCACCTCGTTGTCTTTTCACTTTCTACCCTTTCTCCCTCTTTTGTGATAGAGAATCCTACTGTGACTTGCACACGGGAGGGTCCTAGGTCGTATGCACCTTTGAATCATCCTGGTCCCCAACCAAGTCCATGGGTTCACTGTCTTCCTTAAATCTGCTGCTAATAGGGTTGGGGACCACTGCTGCATAGTGTTGGTTGTTTCTCCAGATCTATGGCTGATGGGGAGCTGGAATTCATGCCCTCTGCCTACCTGGCATGCCAGGAGGGATCGCATCACAAGCGTGTAGCCTGGGAAGGAGGGTCATGATTGAAAACTTGTGCATGTTTACACCGCATTCTAACTCTTCATCCATGTGTGTCATGGTCTCAGTCATGCCCTATTTTCCCTTCCTGCTTTGCCTCTGTCTCTGCGCATGCGCGTAC
>PVKA01021187.1:19894-39170 GCA_004027165.1 Ctenomys sociabilis | reverse complement strand
TTTTTTTTTTTTTTTTTTTTTTTTTTTTTTTTTTTTTTTTTTTTTTTTTTTTTTTTTTTTTTTTTTTTTTTTTTTTTTTTTTTTTTTTTTTTTTTTTTTTTTTTTTTTTTTTTTTTTTTTTTTTTTTTTTTTTTTTTTTTTTGTCTTTTTGAGACAGGGTCTCACTATGCAGTTCAGACTGGCCTTAAGCTCACTCTGTAGCTCAGGCTGGTCTTGAACTCACAACAATCCTCCTGCCTCAGCCTCCTGAGTGCTGGGATTACAGGCCTGCGCCACCACGCCCGGCTTATCAGTGTCTTTTTTAGAAGCACTTAATACTTGTTTCATTAGAGTTATCTTTTCTTTTTTACTTCAGAAATTATTTCTCATCTGATTTTTTTTTTTTAATCCGTGGATTGAACTCAATCCCTTGCACTTGTCAGGGAAATATTTATTCTACTGAGCCATCTCTCCAGCCAAATTTCTGATCTGATTTCCTCTATGCCTTTCTACAGATGTTTCTTTACTTCAGACACTATTATTTCAGAGAATTCAGGTGTGTGATTTCCAATTGCTTCTATAATATTGTCTCCTGCATTTGTTCTAGGTGGCTCAGGGCCTGAGTTTTGCGTTTTGCTCCTTCTCTTTGTCATTTTGTATATAGCACTGTCTTCTGACCTTTGGTGTAGAGCTTTGGTAAAGTTATTATCTTAGCACCAGATCTGGATCTACCAAGTTCAAACTTGTCCAGGTGGGTATGGCTTGGGTCTGGCTGCTAGACTCCACTGTGCTCTACCTCTTCCTGCTATAGCCCTTAAAGTCAACCCACTGTGCTACTCTAGTAAGATGTTCTCTCCTGGATCAGCTGGATGTGTCTTGCCTCTAGCCTTTCTGCACAGAGTTCTTCCACGTGGATTCACACCAGGCCTGTCTGATGGAGAAAGTTCCATATACCCAACTGGCCTAGGTGCTGGTTGGAGTGAGGATCCAGAGGCCTTTGGGCAGTCCCACTCACAAACTAGGCCTGCACCCTGCCTGCAGTGAGGATCTGGATAACCCTTGATGGTCCCACTCACAAGCTGGGCCTGCATGCTTGCTGGAATGAGGGTCTTGCAAGCATGGGCAGTCCTTCTCACACCTTGGTCTTCACCATTTTCTGTCATCATTTTTTAGGTTCATTTGCAAGAGTGTATTTTAAGCTCAGCTCCTAAACTGTATACACTTCACAGTTTGTTTTCTCCATCTAGTTTAACTACATAAAGTAAAAGACACAGCTATCCAATTAATTCCTGCAATTAATAAACTTGATTTCCCTTCCATGCTGTTCCTCTGCCTCTCAGTCTGAAGCCTTCCTTGTGATCCACTTGCATGGAACCTTGATGGTTTGGCAGCCTGCAAAGATACATACAGTTTTTACACACATTAAAAATACATTGAAATTTCTTCTGCAACTCTGACCATGTGCACCACTGTGTCACAGTTGCATCTCTGCTCAGCTTTGTATCCACACATTCAACATTGGCCACCCTAGCTCCTCAGCTTGCTATGTAGTCATCTCTCTGGTTCCTACTCCAAGTCCCATGATGCACCCCATGAAGCTGACTGTGGAGACCCAGAAGCACTGCCAGGTACAGGCCAGCTGCCGCTACTCCTGCCACCAGTAGCTCCCCTGGCTGGCACTCCACTACAATGTTTGTTCCAAACATCTATTTCCTTCTTTTCAAACCCCCAATGGGCTTCTTACAGTTTTCCTCATGGAAATCTGCAGTCTGTGATTTCTTTCCACCCAATCCTAGCCCTCTGCTGATTACTCTGATACCAGCAAACAAATTTCTCCCATTGCCAGGAACGCTATCTCCTCGGTTCTTCATTTCCAACCCCAATTGAAAACCGAACTTTTTTGGCTTGGTTTTAATTTTTCCTGTTCTCTTTCAAATTCTTGCATTCATTAGTTAAATATTGTTGACCAATTGAAAACTGTCTCATAATGTGAATCCCAAAGGAATAATAATAAACACATCAATTTTTTTGCCTAGACTGTAAAATTTTGTTAGACCTGACATCCTCTCAGTTTACTTAATCACAAGACAGTTAGATCATCTAATAATACATATATATAAATAAACATATAAAGATAAATGGTATAATTGAATAACAATGAAATATAAAGGAAATATATTGATGGAATTGTAATATTGGGCAATTTTAACAAATAAGTCCAGAGTATATTCCTTTAAAACTTTCTATCTCATGCTACAAGCACTACTGATGATTTCATTTGTATAAAAGATCAAAAAATTAGATACTAACAATTTTGGTTCAAATTTGCATCATTAATGGGGATCCCAGCTGTGATTCACATTCTAGAGTTCAAACATCTTTTCTGCTGTCTAATGCAACTTCATTATGTCTTATGATTAACTAAATTATTTCATTGAAATGATTACAAAGTCCTTAAAATCAAGGAGCAAATGACCCTCTTTTGAAAGAGGAACTCATATCCCAAAACACTTGAGTTGCAAAAGTACAAAAAGAAGTCCTACTTCATGTTTCTAAGTTAGTACAATTCAGTTCAATATAAACTACAAGGCTGGAGAAATAGTTTGGAGATCTAAGCTCCTGCCTGCAAATGTAAGGACCTGGGTTCAATCCCTGGTACCATACACTTTGATGACCCTAAACAGTTCAGGCCACTGAAACCAGGCTTGGTAGTGCATGACTATAATCCCACTGCTGGGGAGGCTGAGACAAGAGGATCACTATGAGTGTGAACTGTGTAGTGAGATCCTGCACCAAATATATATATATATATATATATATATATATATATATATATATATATATATATATATATATATATCAACACTTAGGAACATAGAGATAAAAACCATACAGTCTTAATTTTTCTCTCATTGCTAAGAAAAATAATCCTGACATCAAGGTTAAAGGAAGAAAGGTTTATCTAGCTCACAATTTGTGCAGGCTTCAGTCTGTAACTGGCTATCTCTGAGGCAGGGTGGGACATTTTAAAGGGGCAATAAGTCATGGAGGCAGAAGACAGTAAAACAACAAAAGCAGAAGGAAAATAAGCCTCTTCCTGCACCTTTTGTGGTCTCCAGACCACTGAGATTAGGGCTATGGGTATCCAACAACTGGCTTGATCCAGCAATCACCTATCCTTAATCCCAGGAACCTTAATTTTAACATAGAACCATGTACCAATTATAAATCCCAGATTCAGCTGTTTTCAAAAAAGCCCATCTACAAGTTCATGAAGCCTTGGGAGGGACATTTAGACACAAACCATAACACACACACACACATACACACACACACACATACACACATACACACACACACATACTAGGAGAACATGCAGGCTGCTGTCTTTACAGAGACTGTAGTCCTGAAAGAGTTTTGAAATGAAAATCCACACAATTTGCTAAGCATACTTTTGAGCCCAACATAAGCACATGGCAAAAAATAAATATAGGTTGATTTGTGGGAAGATTTATAAACTGTCAGGCAAGAGATAGCAGGGTAGCTTATATGACCCCAAAATAATATGAATAATCAGGGGCACATAACTGACAGTCATTCTAAATATAGTAAATTTAAATAGATCATTTTATGCTTTACAAACTTCCCAGCTACTGAGAAATATTAGGGAGTTGTAAATATTCCTACTTCTGAAGAGGAAGTTTAAGCCAAAACGTGATGTCTCTCAGTGAATGAAGGATACACTAGGCTGCAAGGTCATGCCATATTATGCCAAGGGCAACATGGCATCAACACCACCATTAAATACAGTGCAAAGAAATGACTGTTCTCACTGAAACACACCGTGCTGAAGGTAGTCTTGTGTAGATCTACACCCAACAATGTAATGCTGCTTGTCAGAACAGGCCCTTTGAATGGAGCTGTGCCCAGAAACCTTCTAATCAGGCCTGCTGCTCTTTTCTGTCTCTGACAATGGAGGAACCAGTTGGCTCACTGAGAATGGGAAGCTTAGAATCAACTGGCTGCACAGAGCTGGCGTGCATCTCACACACAAACCAAATACAAAACACATTCACAGCTAGGAAGAATTGAGCTCTCAGGAAGAAAAGTTTTCCCATGATTCTTGCCTCTTAAATATGCAGTTTAGAAATAGAATCCAGTTTTCCAAATGCCAGTATCTAGGAAGGTAAGGTCAGCAAAATGAGACTTACTGTGGAAACAAATCCTTGCAATGAAAGCAGTCCAGAGCCAGGTCTTCAACCCTGAATCTACCTTGTGGCCCATTTTGCCATATTTTGCCCTTAGCATTTAAATTTCTACTCACCAATCTCAGAATGTCTACATTCAAGCAGGACATAGTAATTACCCTTTATGAGACCCACAGTAAGTTATTCAAGTCTTAATGCTCTGGATACTTTTAAGAGATCTTTTCATTACAGGCATACAATTCCCAAGCAAAAGAATAAAGCATTTCTTCCATCGAAAGCCTGTACTAAAGTTTTTCACTTTGGAGATCTGAAAACTGGTTTAAATAATACTTACTCTGGTAAGCTCATAGAGGTGGCTGAACTTCTATGCTCACCTGGGGAAGGGCTCTTTTGTGTGCACCTCTTCTGTTATTCATGCCATTCATTTTGAGTCCATTCCTCTAAATCACTGCCTTTTAGCATAAAAATTTGTGCAGATGGCTTCTCCTTTGTTATCTAATGCTTCCAAACCTATTAATCATTTTAATTTGCCTACTAGGGTAGAACACAGGATGAGGGGAGCGAGAGCTACTGATGCGCAATGATTATCTAATGTCAGCTGGGAAAAGTTTTTCAGTCATTTTTTCACACATTATTCCGTTGTGCTACAGAATGTGCTACAGAGAAAGGCTCTGCTGGGGAGGAGTGAAGAAGATACTTCATGAGACTCCTGCACATCAAGGCCCGTGGACCTTTAATTCGGCCACCCTTGGAGCTTTCCATCTTCCTTCTCTCCGCACTGCTTCAAAAACCCCTCCCATGCCAAGTGCCACTTTTCTGTTTTACTTCAAGCTCTGGAGCCTGTCACTTGCTGCCATTGTCGATGTAGCGTTGCAGCCTCTCCAAAACCACGTCCTGGTGTTCCGCTGGATTGTTACTGAGATACTGGAGAGAATGTCTCCTTCCATGACAGATGTGAAGGTGCTCATTCTCTACTTTATGACAGGAACATTCCTAGCATCACTTGCTCCTGCATATTTTTCTAGGTTAATGCTGCCTCGGTAGAGCTAAATCGTTTCTATGTATAACTTAGGCATAGTATTCTGCTCCTTCCATTATTTGAAAGCCAAATAACATCTTGTGAATGTTTATAAATTTGAGACAGTGAACCCATGGGCAACATACCCTGATAGTGTTCTTCTCCAAATCAATAGTGGAGACTTTTCCACCCAAGAATTGTTTTTTCTTGGAAGGATTTTTGTTGTTTTTCATAAAATGGGATAGATTTAAAGAAACTAGGAAATAATAAATGCACTCATTGAAGCATGAGAAGTGTTAAATAGTGCCTGGAATGTTTAGTTGCACTTTAGAAACTGTATATGTGGGTATGGACTATTTCTTTTTTCCATGACAACTAGATTCATCTATAGTTCAACTTGAGTGTCAACTTTGAAAAATCAGGGGGCTGGGGAGATAGCTCAGTGAAATAAGCGCTTCCCTGGTAATCGCAAGGGCCTGAGTTCAATCCCCAGTTCCACCAAAAAAAGAAAGAAAAATTGAGCTTCACTCTGTAGTTCAGTCTGTTGAACTCACGTTGTAGTTCATGCTGGCCTTGACCTCACAACAATCCTCCTGTCTCAGTCTCCTGGTATGGTGGTAGGTATATGTCATCGTACATAGCTACGTGGAATATATTTATTCAGTGAGTATCAATGAAGTGTAACTCTAAAATAAAAACAAGTATACACTAATTTTGGTTCATGTGTTGACAGATTCAGAGACTCAATTACATTTGCCATTTTTATGCTTCTTTGTCTTAAAATTCTGTGACTCTGGCTATTAATCTTCAGAATATTTAGTTTCTTCATGAAACAATATAAACTACATTGCAGGCAGCCTCATGGAATTTCCTTTAGTAATAATAGAGCTATGAAAATGGAATTATTGGCACAGAGTAGAATACAAATTTTTATTATATTCAGAAAATAATAATATTAATGTTACTAATTACCAGATAATATAGGCAGAAAAAGAGCTGAAGGTGGGAGTTAAACATTTCCGATGCTCTGGAAGCTTCAATCCCAGGGCACACTCCCTTGTACCTACCTTGTACCTCTTATCTCTCACTACAATGACATAGATATCCTCCAGCACCAAGTTCAATCAATCAAGCCTTCTAAGATGCTTATCTTTAATTGCATGCCCTCTAGTCCTCTCCATCACAGAGTGTATTTGTGTATGTGTCTGCCCTGCAGGCCCTCTTCCCCTCCTCATTTTTGGTTAGCTAATTTCTTTAATTCTCCTTGATTCACCTTATATAGAACTTTCACTTGGAAAAACATGTATGTCCCCTGTGCCTGCACAGGGTATGTTAAGCTCCTTGCCCTGGCCTTTCACAGTATTTTTGAGGGACGTTTTCTTTTACAACAATAAATCTCAATGATCTGTTCATTCCTGTAACTCCATGTGGCCTGGCACAATTATATTCTTACATAATACTTTCTAAATGATTACTTTAATATTTGTAGAGGTAATACTTGAAAAACATGAACAAAGTATATGAAAAGTCATTTTTAATTCATAAATTCATTAAAAATACCATATACCAAAAATTTGTAGAATTACATGCAATAATCAGAAATCCACCAAAGACAAACATATTTTTTAGTTTAATATACACTTGAAAAATAAACTGATTTAAATGATTGTTTTGCAATAATCCCATAAATTTGACAAGCTCTATCATGACATTAACTTGCCTTGCTAATTAGCAGAGTCTCTTTCAATTTAGTGACAGTGACCTGTCCATCAATATATGCCCTACACTCTAATTTCAGGGGTTAGAGTCTACATTAGCCATTGGCAGAACAGGTATGGTGTGAATGTTTGTTAGATGAGTGAAGGGAGAAACGCAGAGGTCTGGCTCACCCAGGTAGCTGACACTCGGGTGTAGACACACTTGGCTCCCCGAGGTGACGCACTAAAGGGCTGAGACTCCTCTGCCTGATCTCCCGGAAGTCCCCTGGCCCTTAATCTGTGTCACAGGATGCCTACACTCCTATCACAACTCTCCACATAACCTTCTTCACCCTTCAGATCCTCCCCATCACCTCCCTATATGTACACCTGCACTACTGCAATAAATTAGATCTCCGCCATCAGCCGGTCTCCGCGATCATCAGTCGTGTTGTCTCTTACCTGCTGTGAGGCCCTCCACCTCAGATGAGTAAATAAACTGATTTGTTTACATTTGAGGTCTTATCAACCAAAATGTGGGCATCATCTTTGGACAAGGAGCCTATGATCCTATGTCAGGAACATGTGTTTGGACAGGAAATTGTGTCTGCATCCTGTACTTTGAATAACCCCTATGAAGATAACAACATGCAATGTATTAATTATGGAAACTGTCCTACTAATCAGTTTTAAAACTGTCCCATTGCTATTTGTTCTCAATAAAATTAATACAAAATTTAAAAAAAACACTTTCTCACATACCTAAACCTCTCCTATTCTGTCTGTCTTCATAATCACAAGTAATTTAGTAATAATAGAACTATGAAAGTAGAATTGGCATAGATTACATATTTTCATTTTTTTATATAATCACAAAGGTAGAAAAAGAAATAGCTTAACTCAAATGTTCCTTAATATTTTCATCTGTACTGAGTGAAAGAGAAATAGTTTATGACAGTTTTCAGAATGTATAGTATTATAAAAAGATTTGCAATAATACAAGTGAATGAAATAATCTCTCCACTCTTACAGAGAGGGCTCTGTGTATCTATAACTAAAGAACTATCTAGATAAACTAAAACCAGTAGAAAATCAGTAAAATGCAAGAATCTTTCCTGGAAAAACAGAGCAACACTCATCTATCTAATTTTTATGTATATGTTTCAAAAAATTCACAACATCCCTTTACCTGGGTTCAAAATAACATACTGCGGCTGGTGACTAGATATGTGCTCCGTGCCTCATGTGGTTATAGATGAGGCTTTTCACAGGACACTGGATCTAAAGGCTACTGTGCTGTAACTGACTCATAGCACAATGCTAGGATTACGGGCGCTATGATGAAGAGCATGAGTGCGACTAGGGCAAGTGTCCTGCGTCAGACGCAAGACACAGAAAGAAATTTGTCACTTGTTGTCTGCTTGCTTACTTGCTGTGGCTCTGCTGCTTGCCAGGGACTGTTTCTCCTCTGCTATGTCCCTCTACACTGCCACCCTGCCATGGAGCCAGTTGACTATTGACTGAAATCTCTACGAACTGTGAGCCAAAAGAAGCCTATCCTTCTTCAACATTGGATGCTAAGTGTTTTGTCTCAACAATGAGAAAACTAATGAAGACATAGAATTAAACACTTTCTAGTGTTAACATAAAATTTATGACACTACACAAATAATGCAGAATATTGTTTTGACAAGTTTTCTTTGCTAATAATGTTATCACTTTTTCAATCAAATACATGTGCCAATGCCAGCAGATTTGGTATTGTCATTTTACAGAATACCATGTACCTGAAGGAGCAATATTAACTTAGGCAACTAACTACTCTCCTTATCTTGAATATTAACTCTAGAGAAACTATAGAAAATGCAAAGAAAGGTAGATTTCAGAAAATGAGTATAAAAATAAATACAAGCAAACCAAAACACCTAAAAGTAGCTTGAGATGATAAAAAAAAATGTCTAGAATTAAATTCTGTAGAGAACAAAGAGATTGTGGGTGAGCTGCAGGAGAGTGCATGAAATGGCAATAAGATGTAGGCCATCCAAAAGCTTTTGACATTTTTCAACCATCACTTAACTGTGCCGCCTGCATGTGACCTTGAGACAACCTTTGGTCCTTAACACTCAGCCGCATTAGACTGTGTCTGCAGTACAGATGCTTTTTGGATAATGGCAGTCAAAAGTGCACAGGGAAGTGAGCTCATGAAAGCGGGTATGAACTGCTTGACTCATTCTCCCATCACTTCCCACCTTAGAGGTACAGTCAGCTGCCTCTTCCTGTAAAATTTTTCTTAGGATTTAAAGATTGTAAAATCTTTTCAGATTATTTTTCTCATGGGGTGACACCCAATGGCAGAGATCAAAATCGATTTTGCACTTTGTGGGGCTTTCAGCCACACCCTTGAAGTCAGCAAGATTGATGCAAGCGTCCTGGCCTGCTGTGCTCCCTCAGTGCGCCACGTGCATCGTCAAGCAGAGGAACAGACCTGCTCCTGGGCAGAAGGCATGTTTGACTAGTAACCACCTCATCATTTGAGGAGCACCATTCGTCAAAAGCAAGCGATGGGGTCACAAGGTTTTGTAAAACCAATTATTGTAATAGACACTCATAATTTAGAATGCATGCATAGAAATATAAAAATAGGTAAGAAAATGTATGGGCATTATGATAACCATGAACTAAAACCTTAAATCAGATAAACTTCGGTAATATTAGATGTGACATATACTCATTGAAATAAATAATGAATATGTAGAAAACAGTTTGCAGTGTATTAATTCATCGACTCTGTATGGTTAAGGTGTTTTGAAACTGTCTGATTGACATTTGTATTTCAATAAAATAAAAATAAATGGAAAAAAAATAATGAATATGTAAATGAAATGAAGAACGCATAGCGTAAGTGTGCGGAGAAAACCAGCTTGGGGGAAAAGTAACAAAGGCTGATACTGTCTTCTACATGGCATTAGAAAATAGGAGCCAATAGTTCTTTCTACACACACAGATACACATATGCACACACCAACACACACACACACATGCAGACAGACAGACACACACACCTCCATAGCTATGGAAGATTATTACCCCCAAAACAGCAAAATCTGCAGGTGCCATATCCCTTCTGTGAAAAGGCAGTGTCTTCGCACACCTCACACACATCCTTTTATAGTATTCTATTCAACTCTGCATTACTTATTCTTATTGCATCTAACACGGGTGTCATGTGGGTGGTGGTGGTGCTGCATTCCTTATGGGATAATGCCAAGAGGAAACGCCTGTACATTCTTAACACAAATGCAATTTTTTCCAAAAATACTTCCAAACTGAGAAGATTCAATCCATGAAGGCAGGACTTGTGAATGTAGAGCTGAGTGTGTGTGTGTGTGTGTGTGTGTGTGTGTGTGGTGTGTGTAAAATGAGAGAGCAAGGAAGTCAGAATATAAATTGCCACTAGTGCATGAGATATCATACCGGATAAAGAAAAAATTGGATATGAGAGATGAAAAGAACAGTGGATTAAAAACTCAGATAAAAATGGCTGGGGATATAGCTCAGCAGCTCAAGTGCCTGCCTGGTAAATGCAAGGTCCTGAGTTGAATTCCCAGCTTTAAAAAAAAAAAAAAGAAAAGAAAAAAACAAACAACAAATGTCAGATAGAAGAGAACGTAGACTGAGCTGTAAAAAGGGAGAAAAAGGGGAAATAATTATTTAGCTACATTATGAGACTTTTATTTTTTAAAGAGAAAAACAGGTGCAGGGGCTGAGGGTTCAATTCCTGAGCCTGCCATGCTAGCCCCATTCCTGGGGCTCACTGAGACAGCTATTGAGACTGGGTGCAGTGGTATATACCTGTAATCCCAACTCCGGAGGCTGTAAACAAGTGGATCACTGCGAGTACAATCTAGTAAAGAGACCTTGAACATCCTGTAGACCCTTCCCTAAAATACAAAAACAGAGGGGAAAAAAACAAAAATGACAAAGACAATAACAAAGCAACATAAAATAAAAATAGTACAGCATTTCAAAACAGGAATTTAAAATTAATAATTACTATACTATACATTTATTTGCTTTTATTTGCTGCATTTATTTTATGTTATCTTGAAGAGTAAAAACTGAAGCAAAAACATAGCAGACCCAAATACAGAAACAGGGTAACACACAATACACATGTGTATTTTAATTTACAGATTTTCAAAAAAAAAAAAAAAGAATAGCAAATTAACAATGGTTGTTATATTACCTATTTTTGTCATCAAATCTGTTACTCAGATTAACAGATATGCAAGATAGGACAAATAGTTGAATATTAACACTTGCTTTCAATAGATCTTGATTTTTTTCTTGTCCTATTTTTACTTTTAAAGTTTTTTTTTAAAGTGGGTATGATAATAATTGAAACGTGTTTCAGTTACTCTTCTCTCATTGCAGCTCACAGTTACTGGAGGTTTCATTCCATACGTAGATGGCTCCAAGCCTGAGTGGCACAGGGCAGAGAGTATTCTTTCATAAGGGCAGAAAAGAGCAAGAGCAGCCAAGGGAGGAGTAGCAGCAACAATGGCAACAGAGAGGAAATCTGTCTCTCTGTCTCTCCTATGTTACATTCAGGTTATCTGCCACAAGCCTGGTATAACACTCACACCCATAATACCAGCAGCACTTAGACTCATAATTCCAGCCTTGGATCACTCATAATCTCAGCCTTAGATTACCTGTATCCCATTGGATCATAAATTGATCTAAAACTCTAGAAGTCCCTGCCTATGACTGCCTGGAGCTTTGGGGAGAGAACTAGACACAAACCATAAGAAAAACACATTAGAAATGACACACAATTAGAAGACTAGGATGACAGGTATTTAACCATGGTTTTTATACTATACATTGCTGTCCTTGACATAGCTCCTTAGATCACTGATATCAGCATAAAGAGTTAGTCAAAGTGACAATTATAAACATTAACTGCTACTCCCAAAAAGAAATTGATGGAATTATTACTAAATCATTTTAGGCATCATATATATACATATATATGTATATATATGCTTCATAGATTTTTCCTCTTCCTTTTTTCTTATATTTTCTCCTTTCTCTCATCTTCATTGTTTAATCCTCATGTTCAGTTTCTTTGCATTTTACTATATCTATTATGCCTTTCAGATTTTATTTATTCTTTCAGCTTCTTACACTAGGAAGAAAATATGATGTTTAATATGTGTGTCTGATTTATTTCATTTATGAGTATGGCTGCATTAATTTGCCAATAAAGGCCTCAAGTTTATCTTTCCTTATAGCTGAATAGCATTCCATTTACTAAAAATACCACATAGTTTTCATCCATTCTTTGCGTGATGGGCATTTTGGTTGCTTCCAAGTTTTGGCTAGGACAAATTGTGCTTGAAACATAAGTGCACATATATCCTTTGATATGATATTTTAAGTTCTTCTAAAAAAAATACCCAGAAGGGAAATAGCTGAGTTGAATGGGATTTCTTTTAATTTATTTAATTAATTTATTTATTTTTGTGGAACCAGGGATTGAACTCAGGCCCTCGCACTTGCCAAGGAAGTGCTTATTCCACTGAGCCATCTCCATGACCCCATGAATGGGATTTCAAGTCCTAGTTTACTGACAAATCTCCACACTGACATCCATAGTGATTGTAAGAGTCTACATTCCTTCCAACAATGGAGCAGGGTACCTTTTCTCCCACAGCCTCTCCAGCATTTGTTATTAGTTGATTTCTTTATGACAGCCATTCTTTCCAGAGTGAAATGGTATGACAGTGCTGTTTTAATTTACATTTCTTGAATGACTTGTAAAACATTTTTTTCTTTTCTCTTTTTTTTTAAAATAAATACAACACTTGCATTTTTTCCACATAACAAAATAGTCCTTCGTTTCTACTTTTGCAAAATTACTAATACATGACACAAAGTTGCCTAACAACGAATAACTGACCTTAACCACACAGAATGTTTATCTCAAGACTGAGGTAGCTTGCTTGCTTTAGGCACTGAGGCCTAGTCCCACCTACTCACATTTGATCAATTTCCTAGCTTCCCCGGCTCCTAACATATTCCCCATTATTTTGTTTTTGTTTAGTAAGAGATGGGTATTCCATTGCAGTTAGAGAAACTATATTTGGAGAAGTATTTAATGCTTAAAGTATTTTCATGCTTGATGCCAGTGCAAAGACCGTAGGAACTTGAATTCGACAAAATATCCCAATATAGACCCAGTAGTCCATAATAGTAGTGAGTTATCAGCACAACTGGTAATTGTCTAAAGTTGTTGATGAGCCTTTTACAGCTCAGCATATTAATATACCTTTACTTTTTATACCTTGTGGTTACAACTTTCTGTTGGACAGTTAAGGCCATGTTAAAGCGAGACCTATATAATAAAAATGTAACTTTTGCTATCTGATAAGGTCAGTCCAATCCCTTCAGGATTTATCTTGGAACCATGCACAGCACCTTGCAGATCTTTTGTCAATATCAGCTGTCTGGATGAGTCACGGCCATAGCTTGACCAATTTTCTCTCTGTGAAAACCTGAGAGAATTTTTTCTCTCTAAGTGACTCTCTTTAGGCGCACTATACATCATTGGTCACTTTCTTCTACAGCCCTATAATCTCCATGATCAGAAAATTTGGGACACCACTGAGTTACAGGATGTCACAGCAGAGTTTCACTTATGTCCTGAGTCCTCACTGACTTTGAAGAGCTAGGGCCAAAATATTGACTATCTATTTATCCCGTCTATCTCTCTAATTTTTGCTCTGAAAACTTTAATTGTTAAACATCCAGAAGAGAAGCTTAATGATATTACTCTGTATCAGAGACTTGAACTTAAAATTACTATCTGTCTGAATACCACATACCTTATACATAAAATGGAACTGTTATTTTTCAACAACCATGGATGTTCTAAAATTTAAATAGCTATAGAATGTTAAAAACATTTATACATTTTTACACAGAAATTTAGAAATGAAACCATATACAACATTGTAGCAACATTCCTATGATTTTTTTTTTCTTGTCTCTCATTTTCTTTTGCTTCTTTTTTTCTGTATTTAGTGCAGGATCTATAGCATCCTACTATGTAGGTCAGACTCTTAGCGATCCACCTGTTTTCAGGCTCACAAGGTCTGGGATTACAAGCATGCACCATCACACCCAGGCTCAGTAGCCATCTCAGAATATGAGCACAGCACACCCAGGATGCAACCCTGATCACTGTGCTCTGCCTAAGCAGTTCATTCAGTCCACTGAGCCGTCAGGAAGGCACCCTCATTTTATTTTATTACTTTTTTTTTCTTTTTTACAAAAATTTACTCTAAAGACAACAGAGCAATAACTGATATAACATTAGAAGCAATACACATTTAGAAGACCAAAATGACAGATATTTCAAACATGGTTGTTGCTTAGTTCACAGATAACAGCACACAGATACAGTCAAGGTGACAATTCTACACATTAACTAATATTTTCAAAAACCTGATGGAAATTCTTAGGACCACTGCCTTAACCATCTTGTTTACATAAATGTATGGTTTTGCCCCTACCATGTTTCCTAACTTTTCTCTCTTCATTGTTTAAACCTTAAGTTTTCTCATTCCATTTAACTCTGTTATAATTTTCAATTTTTACTTCTTCTTCTGGGATCTTACATAAGAGAGACAGTAAAATATTTACACATGTAAATGTGGTTTATTTCACTTATGAGTATAGCTGCTAGTTGCATCCACTTACCTATGAAGGAGTGAAGTTTATTTTTCTTTATAGCTGAATAATGCTCTATTGTATAAAAACAGAACACCATTTTAATCCATTCCTCAGGTGATGGGCATTTTGACGTTTCCAAAATTTGGCCATAAGAAGTTGTGCTGCTATAGTCATAGGTGCACATATATCACTATGATATGATGTTTTCATTTCTTTTGGGCAAATTCTCAGAATAGGAATGCTGGAATGAATGGGATTTCCAGTCCTAGTTTTTTGAGGAGTTTACCCATTGATTTCCCTAACAGTTGCACCAGTCTAAATTTGTACTAGCAGTGGAGAAGGGTTGTTTTTCTCCACAGCCTCTCAAACATTTGCTGTTGCATTATTTCTTTATGATAGCTATTCTTCCTGAGGTGAGATGTAATCTCAAAGTTATTTTAATTTACATTTCTCAAATGGCTAGTGATATAGAATATTTTTTCATCTATTTATATGCCTCTTACTCTAAGAAGTGCATGTACATTTCACATGCCCAGTTATGGATTGAGTCTTTAGATTTGGGGCCTTATGTTTGTATTTCTTTATAAATTGTAGATAGAAGACCTTTATCTGAGTGCTTGTTAGTTAAGACTTTTTTCTAAATCTGTGGGTTGTCTTTTCACTCAACTGGGAATTTCTTTTGATGTGCAGAAACTTCTCAACAAGAGGAGGTCCCAGTTGTTAATTCTTTCAAGTTTTTGCAGTGCAGTTTGGCATTGGGGTTCACGAACTGTTTGCTTACCCTATGTCTTCATGATATCCACCTACTTTCTCTTCCAGAAGATTTAGCATTTCTGTTTTAATGTTTAGATATTTTATCCATTTTGACTTTAGTTTAATGCATGGTGATAGACACAAGTTTTATTCTTCAACATGTAGAGAGCCAGTTTTTCCAGCACCATTTGTTAAAAAGGTTATCTTTCTTCCTGTAAATATGTTTTGCCTTTTTGTTGAAATAAGATGGCTAAGTGTGTTTGTGTTTGTGTTTGTATCTATATCTTCAAATCTATTTCTTTGATCCTCAAGTGTATTTTTTCCCAATACTATGCTGACTTTATAACAGTAGCTTTGTAGGATAACTTTAAGTCAGGGATTGTAATGCCTTCTGCTTTGCCTTTGTTGCCCAGGGTTGCCTTTGCTATTCTAGGTCTTTTATGGTTTCAAATAAATTTTAGGAACGGTTTCTCTAGGTCTATGAGGTATGTTGGTGGTATTTTGATAGGGGTTGCATTAGATCTGTATAACAATTTTGGGAGTATGGCCATCTTCACAATGATGGTTGTTTCCATCAAGGAGCAGGGAATATCTTTCCATTTTCTGAAATCCTCTACAATCTCTGTTTTCAAACTACTGTAATTTTCTTTGAAATGATCTCTTACGTCTTTAGTTAGATTAACTGCTAAGTGTTTCATGTTTTGCAGTGCTATTGTAAGTGCTATTATTTCTTTAATTCTTCTATCAGTATGTTTTGCTGTCTGTGTAGAGGAATGCTACTGACATTTAGGTATTGATTCTGTAACTTGTTAGTTTACTGAATTTTTTAAATTAATTCTAGGAGCTTCTTGGTGGAGGTTTTTGGGTCTTCCAAGTAAAGTATCATGTCATCTTCAAATAATGGAAGTTTAATGCATTTTTATCTTTTTTTTGTGGTACCAGGGATTGAACTCAGACCATTGTGGCTGACAGGTAAGTGTTTATTCTACTGAGCTATTTCCATGGTCCCTTCTTTACCTATTCTTATTCCTTTTATTTCTCTCTCTTCCCTAATGGCTCTTGATGATGATTCCAGAACTATATTGAATAGGAGGAGTGACAGAGGCATTCTTGTCTTGTACCTAATCTGGGAGTAAAATATTTCATTTTCCCCGTTTAGAGGTGTGTTAGCAGTTGGATTGTCATAGATGGCTTTTATCAGATTGAGGTAGAGAACATCTATCCCAATTTTCTGTAGGGCTTTGATCATTAACGAGTGCTGGACTCTGTCAAAGGCCTTTTCTGCATCAATTGAGATGATCATGTGGTTTTTATATTTCAGTCTATTAATATAGTGTATTACATTTATAAATTTGCATATGTTAAACCATACTTGCGTCCCTGGAATGAATGCTACCTGGTTATGTTATATAATCGTCTGGATGATTTGCTGTATTTTATTTGCTCAGATTTTATTGAATATTTTTGCATCTATATGCAAAGGGAAATTGGCCTGCAATCCTCTTTTTTATTTGCATGTTTCTCTGGTTTGTTATCAGTATAATACTTGCCTTCAGGATCATTTTGGAAAGATTGTTCCTTTTCAATTTCATTGAAGATTTTGAGAAGGATTGGAATTATATCTCCTGTAAATTTCTTGTAGAATTCAGATTTGAATCCAACCGGACCTAGGCTTTTGTTTGGTGGGTTTTTTTTTTTTTATTATTACATTTTGAATTTCATTGACTATTATTGGATTATTGAGAGTTCTTATATCCTTTGATTTACTTTTGGTAATTTGTACCTTTCTTGGAATTTTTCCATTTGCCCTGTGTCTTTGATTCTGTGAGAGTAAAGATTTTCAAAGTCGCTATTTAAAATCTTCTGAATTTCCACAGGGCCTATAGTTATTTCTCCCTTTTCATTCCTTATTGCTTGAATTTGAGTTTTTTCTTTACTCTTTTTGATGAGGTTAGCTAGTTATTATCCATTTCATTTAATCTTTCTTTTTTTTTCATCAAATATTGAGGTATTGAACTTTAAGTTCTTATGTGGGAAAAAATTGTAAAGGAGTAATATACACATATTATTACATGGAAATTTAGAAATCTAACCATATACAGCCTTGTAGCAGAACAGTCCTGTAACATTTTTCACTTGTGTCTTTTCTTTTTCATTTATTACCAAAAAAAAAAAAAGATACTTTTACTCATGAGACAGTAAGGTAACAATTGGTATGTCATGATAGGAAGTATGTATTTAGCAGACAAGGATGACAGGCATGCTAAGAGTGACCCTTCTATTACACATTGCTATCTTCAGGGCAGTTCTTGGCTCACAGGCATATATATATATATATATCTGTCAGTCAGGTTGAGAATCCTACCATTTAACTGCTACATTCAAAAACCTGCTGATGTTTCTCGGCATCATTGCCTTGCCCATCCTGTGTGTACAAATGTATGGCTTTATCCCTGTCCTGTTTCCCAGTTTTTCTCCTTGCTCTCTCCTCCATTGTCCAATACAAATAGAAAGGTATAACACAAATAAAACGAAAATTAGAACTTGAGGATTGGTCATTTAATCTTTCAAAGAATCAGGTTTTTGATTTGTTAATTCTTTGTATTGCTTCCTCTGTCTAGATTGCAAGAATTTCCGCTCTGATCTTTATAATTTGCTCCATTCTTTTGGCTTTGGGTTTCATTTACTCTTTCTTTTGTAGACAGCGGAGGTGCAGCATTAAGGTATTTATTTCTTCTCGTTCTGTTTTCCTGATGAGTGAGCTCAGTGCTATAAATTTCCCTTTAAGAACTGCTTTCATCGCATTCTATAAATTGCAATAATTCGTGCTTGAATTTCCATAGAATTTGAGATCATTTTTAATTTATTTGATTTCATCTGTCACCCATTGGTCATTACAGACAGTGTTGTTTAATTTCCATGTATTTATGGAGTTTTTCTTGTTTCTTTTATAATTCATTTCCAGTTTCATTGCACTCTGGTTAAATAAAATGCATGCAACAATTTCTGGTTTTTACATATACTTAAGCATGACCTATGCATCAGTATGTGGTCTGTTTCAGAAAGCATCTCATGTGCAGCTGAAAAGAATGTGTATTCCATTGGGGTTGGGTGCCACACTCTGGATATGTCCACTAAGTCCATTTGTTCAAAGATCTGGTTCAGTTCTTCTACTTCATTGGTAATTTTTGTCTTTTTGACCTATAGTTTTTGGATAAATGTGCGCTATTCCTATTAGGATTGTGATAATGAATATTACATTTTTCATGTCCATTAAGATTTGTCCTATATAGTTGGCTGCCCCGGGGTTTGGTGCATACATATTTATATGTTCCCTCTTCCTCTTGAATTTCCCCCTAACTAGTATGTAGTGGCCTTCTTTATTTTGTTTTATTATTCTTGTTTTGAAATTGAGACTATCTGAGAACGGAATTGCTAACCTTGCTTTTTTCTGTGTTGCTGAGGCATGTAGTATTGTTTACCATCCTTTGACTTTCAACCTAAGAATTTTTTCATGAGTTAACTGTGTTTCTTGTATACAGCATATTGTTGGATTTTCACTTTCTAATCCACTCTATCAGTTCTTTTTCTTTTACTAGGTGAATTGAAATCGCTTACATTGATTATTATAATAGAGATGTATTGCCTTATGATTTACATGTTATTTACCCACTGTTTTAAACCTCTTTTTTTTTTTTTTTTTTTTTTTTTTTTTTTTTTTTTTTTTTTTTTTTTTTTTTTTTTTTTTTTTTTTTTTTTTTTTTTTTTTTTTTTTTTTTTTTTTTTTTTTTTTTTTTTTTTTTTTTTTTTTTTTTTTTTTTTTTTTTTTTTTTTTTTTTTTTTTTTTTTTTTTTTTTTTTTTTTTTTTTTTTTTTTTTTTT
>PVKA01021187.1:0-19794 GCA_004027165.1 Ctenomys sociabilis | reverse complement strand
GTTTAGCTGTTTGCCCTATTTGGCTGGTTCTTTCCATTCTCATTTGTGGAATGGTGGTCACTTTGGTCCCTCTCCAGAATATGTTTTAGTACTCTGTGTAGGGTTGGCTTTGTCATCATGATTTTTTTAGTTGTTTTTTGTCATGTAAGTATTTCATTTCTCCATTAAAGTTGCAAGAGAGTTTTTCTAATACATCAGTCTGGGCTGGAATTTGTTTCCTTGCAAGCTGGTAGTAGTTTGCTACATGTTCTTCTTAACTTGATGGTTTGTGAAGAGAAATGTGCCATTATTCTGATGGCTTTTCCTTTAAATGTGATCTGTTTCATTTCTCTAGTGGAGTTTTGCATACTGCTCATGTGCTGAATTTCTGGGATCTTGATTATTGTATGTCTGGGCGTTATTTTAATTGGGTTGATGTTATTTGGAGTTCTATATGCTTCAGTCACCTCAATGTCAGAATGTTTCCCCTATTTGGGAAGTTTTCTGCTATTATTTCTGTACATATTCTTTTTATATCATTTGTATTGTAAATCCTTTCTCATTTATGCTTATTGTTCATTTTTGTATCATCTTGCAGATGTTGACTTATTTTTTGCTGCATCCTAGTTGTATTAAGAGATCTTTTGTTACCTTTCCACTATCTATAACTGTGTCTTCAAGGTCTGAACATTTACCTTCACATTTATTCAAACAGTTCTGCTAGCTTGTGATTGAGATTTTAACTTCCTACCTGTGCTGTAACATCCTGTAATTTAGTTGTGTCCCAAATTTTCAGGTCAAAGAGATTATGGCTGCACAGAGGTAAGTGATCAATGATAGACAGTGTGTCTAAGGAGAGTCAGCATTCTCTCAAGCTTTTACAGTGAGCAAATTGGTCAAGCAATGGCCATGACTCATCCACATGGCTGACACTGACAAAGGATCTACAAATTGTGTTACAGGGTTTCAGGATAAATCCTGAAGGGATTTGATTGACCTTATCAAATAAAAAAGTTACAGTTCTTATTCTATAGGTCTTGATTTATCTTAGTCTTAACCTTTCAGCGAAAAGTATAAAAATGAGCTGTAAAGAGTAAAGCCATATTAATAGGATGAGCTATAAAAGGCTCAAGTCAGTGACTTCTGACATTGCCAGTCCTATGAATAACCCACTAAAATTAAGAACTATTGGATTATTTTGCTGAATTCACACACCTAAAATAGCATCTTCATGCTTGTGTGTTGTGACTGCTAATTGGGATGTAACATTTCTTACCACATGTCTAGAGTGCAATTAGAGAACAATTCCTAGCATGTCTGAGGCTGTCTAATGTGCAGAGCAGTAAACTGAGGTAGAAAGACCCACACACACACATTTGTGGATTACACTAATCAGTATATTGTAGCTCCAGTGAAGTTTTAAAGATGTGTCAAATATTTATTTGTTTCATTGGCTGGAGTATGAATTAAAAATGGCCTGCTGTAAATGCGCTGGAGGTAGGTGATAGTCTTTGGTTTACTGTTGAGGAGGGCATGCAAAACCTCACAGAATGGTAATGCTAGAGTGAATTTGCCAGGTAAATCATACTCCTTTGCACTAAGCAGATCTGGAAATTGTAATCTTTACTAATGTCTTAAAAAACAGATTAGTGAGTAGAGCACCATCATGTCTGAAGAACATTCTCATTGTGTTTCATGAAGAGTAGATCTTGCAGTCATTCAGTTGGGTAATTTAATTGTGATTATTGTAATTGGTGCAGAGGCCCAGTGACAGCACCGTTTGGGCAAATGAACAATGAAGTAGTTACTATAAGGGACAGCAAAGGAAAACGATGATTGCAGTGGCCTGACATACAGGATTCGATGGCACTGACTGGTTGGTCATGGTGTGCTCAAAGTGCAGCAGATAAGGAGCAAATTGAATTTTTCCTGGATTTATGTAAGCAAGAAAAGTGTATGACAAATGAAAAAAGGTGAGCCAGAGACTGTGATGGCCTTTCAGCTGATTCCAAGACAGGGTCCAGTTTGTAGACTGTGGGTACCTTGAATGCAGAGCAGGCCAAAGTCCCTGGATGAATGATTCTAGTTCACTTCAAAAGTTATACTGTCAACCTTCCATCTACTCCTTCACAAAGAGACCTATGACATTTTACCAATGTCCCCATAAATTGGGCAAAAGGAAGTTATTAAATATTTTGGAGATCACTGGACATTAACTCTGAACTAATTCTGATTCCAGGAGAGATCTGATATATCTTCTTGACCTTTCAACAGATATAAAAATGTCAGTTTATCAATGAAATCTGAGAAAATATCTACCCCACTGTAGATAGAGTAGTCCCAGGATTCCCACTTGTGGTCATTTATGAATCCCAGAATGCATAACTAGAATAGGTACCCTTAGTACTTGGCAGAATATCATTGATTTCCTAACCTTTAGTGAGGGCTACTATTGTAGGAAAAACCAAATTGATACCATGAAGTACCCTTTAACTGGAAAAATGTAAACCAGATATATTATTGGATCCCTGGATGACACAAGATTGCATTCCTGGGGGCATTATAAACATTGGTGCCACCACAAAGGACTTGAAAGATACCGGATTGGTGGTACCAACAAAATCTCAATTTAAATCTCCTACTTGGCTATGAGGAAGATGGATGAGTCTTGGAGAATGATAGGCTGCTTAATCAATGGTGACTACAACTGAATCCCTTCTACCATTGTGGTTTCCCTGCTTGAGCAGATCAACACATCTCCTGACATCTTGTAAGGAACTATTAATTTGGAAAATGCCTTTTTCTCCATGTATATGTGTAGTGCTCAATAGAAGCAATTTGTTCTCAGCTGAAAAGGCCAGACATAGACCTTTACTGCTCTAGTTTAGCAGTGAATCAGCATCCTAGTCCTGTATCACAACTTAATTCACAGGGACATTATATTTTCTTCCATAAGGCATCACACTGATTGATTACATTGATGACATTATACTGATTGACCCAAGTGCACAAGGCATTCTCTAGGAACGCAGTTCTGTGCACTATGAAGAGACATCCTCCCAAGGTGAAGAATAAAAAGTTGCATCTTGTCCGTTCTATAACAAAGAAAGAGATGCAGTACCTACTGGGCCTGTTTGATTTGGGATGCAGTACCTTCTTCAGATGGCTGTGTTGATCTGGCCCAGTTATGCAGTGACTTAGAAAACTGTTAGTTGTGCATGATGCACAAAAGACAAGACACTGAAGCAGGTCCAGGAAGCTAGTTAGGCTGCTCTGCCAACTGGGCCACATGACCCAGTAGATAGAATTGTTCTTTATGTTGCAGTGCCAGATAGGAATGCTGTCTCTACAAGATTTCTGGAGGTTAAAATTTAACATGGCTTGTATCTGGATGTTACACAAAGCCTCAAACTCTCATAGGTGAGCCTTTCAGAGGTGCCTAGACCGAGGGTGTGATACTGCCTTTAAGAGTGTATGATATATGATAACTGGGGCTGGGGAAATGGTTCAGTAGAATAAATGCTTCCCTGGCAAGTGCAAGGGCCTGAGTTCAATCCCCAGTTCCACCAAAAAAAAAAAAAAAAAAAAAAAAAAAAAAAAAAAAAAAAAAAAAAAAAAAAAAAAAAAAAAAAAAAAAAAAAAAAAAAAAAAAAAAGAGAGAGAGAGAGTATATGATAACTAAATTAGTCTGTCATAGTTTTAATTGTGGATTATAGAAAGCCCATCCTGGGTTGCATCAATCAATAGACTTGCAGCTGGAGTGGAATATAAATGGAAAGAAAAAATGATAGGCTTGCTGCTTGCTGATTCCAGTCTACCCTGCCAGGAACAGGGACTGTTTCTCTTCAGCCATGACCCTCTGCCATGCTGCCTTACCTTGGAGCCAGCCTACTATAGACTGAAATCTCTACAAACTAGTAACTAAAATACAATTTTCCTCCTTTGACTTTCAGTGGTGGATATTTTAGCTTAGCAATGAAAAAAGTAAAACAACAATGGAGCCATTTAGGGCCTTGGAGCAAGGGTCTGCCATCATCTGTAGACAATGACTCTCTTTTTAATAAAGAACTTCTTGCCTTTTACTAGGCTTTACTAGAAACTGAATGATCTATGTGACACCAAGTTGCATCCAGTTTTGATCAATGAGTGGTGCTCAAAACTTTCAGTGAGTGTTCATGTTACAGTGTTAGAGTAAAACATACTGCCATTAAACCCTTCAAAATACTCAAAATGACCCCTTTCACTTTAAACACATGTATTCCATTATTCCTGGCAATGGGATTTTTATTGTAATAAGATTTTTAACATAAACAATTCACATATTTTATCTCCCCATATATATCAAATTATGAATCATAGCTAGATTGTCTAGCTGGCTAGACAGGGGCTTGAAAGGAACATACAAAACGTTTGGGAAAAAATACATTCATAGACTTTTCTATGTGTGCAAAGGATACAAAAGTATTTGTGTCCAACATAAATGATGGCAAAATGTAACCTCAGCGGAAATGATTTTAATAGTTAAGGGACAAAGAAGCTCCATCTATGGACAGCAGTCAATATCTCCTCAGCCACTTCTGTACCTGGGCCATGGACTCATGAACCAAGAGGTCACGACAGCAGGAGTGAAGGTTGTGCACATGCTAAGCAACATGGACTTCCACTTGCCAAGGTGAGTTAGGCATAGCCACTGGCAAATGTACAACTTGCCAGCAGAAGAAACTGAAACTGAGCTCCCCTTACAGCACCATTTCCTGGGGAATTCATCCTGTTGTCTTGATAATTGTATTGAACCATTTCATAATGGTATAGGTAGCCCTTTATCCTCATGAGAATAGAATACCCATATGAATTTGCCTTTCCTACACATAATGCTTCTTCCAAAACTACTTACTATTTATGTAATTACAGAATGCCTCCTCCACTATTACACTATTCTGCACAGGGCTTTTTTTCATTTACCACACAATTCACTTTATGGCCAAAGAAGTGTGTTAATTGACTTATCCTTGTAGAATCTACTGGTCTTGCTGTGTTTAGGCCAATCACTGAGAGCTGGGATTACAAAAGGGCAGACTGATCTTTTAGAGATACAATTACTGTGCCTACTAAGCAGCAGTGCATTGTAGGACTGGGGCAGGCTTTTCCAGTATCCTGCATATGCTCTGAATTAGCATACAATATATGCTAGTTTCTCTCATAGCAAAAATTAATGGATCCAAGGTTCAAGGGGAGGAGATGGTATTGGTTCCAACATACTTATTCCTATCTACCCATCAGCAACATTTTTTTCTCTTTACACTATGTTGCCCTAAAAGCATTAGTCCTAGCATGGGGAAGGGTTCTTAGGAAGTACAACCATGCTTTCACCGAACTCATTGAACAGGAACATACATAAAAATTCCTTCAGGCCTTGTTGGGCTTTTCATTCTTCTACACCAACAGATCAAAAAGATTATTGTAGAGGTAATTTATCCAGACATCTAAACAGAACTGGATTACACAAGGACAACTATCTGAAGTATAGGATGTTCTTAGGACATGTACCAGTATGGCCCAACTCTGCTATTAAGGCCAATAGGAAATCATGACTGCCTGATCTAAGGATGACAACCATGGACTGGAAGCTCCAGGAATGAGCATGTGATGTATCTTCCAGGCAAATAATCACTGAGGTGATTGCTAAAGCCCAAGGAAATCCAGAGCAGGCAACAGAAGAGGGTAATTATAAATAACAGCTATTACTGTGCAAAAGTTACAGAAACAAAGATTGCTATTGTCTTGTGCATTTCTTTCCCTTTTTATCAATACCTTGTGTATATATACAAGAATATTAAGCAGATACCTGTTTCTCTGTTTTGTAACATAATGTTCATTGACTTAATATTAATACTTAACTATTGTTAAACTCACATTACAATATTTAAATTATGGAATATCAGGAGAAGAGTAATCATTATCCAAGAAAAACTTAGTCTACTCAGGTCTGAGGATCTGTGGACTTTTTTCTTGGCAATATAGTTGTGTCATGCTAGTTGTGATTCTGAATTCTGTATACTTAATGCCTAGGCATTCTAGAGTTTAAGGAGATGTGACCATTTCCATGTCAACGGAGGACTGTTACTGCTAGTCATGACCATCGGCATAAGTGGATTCAGTCTTGCCTAGCTGATTAAGGGAGCATAGCTCTGGAGGGGTGGGGTAGATCACTGATATGCAGCCCTTAAACTCAGAGGAAAAGACTCATGCCAGCTGTTGGTGCCATCAACCTACAGGCTTGCAGCTCAGATGTAGTAAGCTGGGAAAGAAGAGAAATTTTAATGGTTATGTAGAACTCCAGTCTATGAGTGAGTGAATGCTATGTTACCATCACCTTTGGAAAGAAGTCTCCAGTTTCTTCAGCTTTCCAACACAAACTGGACTTGGCTACTCTTGGGTAAGCTTCCAGCCCTTTCATCTTGGTCTGGTACTTGGTCCCTTTTTCTCTGCAGTTTCCATGATATCAGGATGAGCTGTAGAGATAGACTCTACCTCTGCAGAGCATTAATAGCTACTGGGTTCTCTCTGGCCTCTGATCTAGGCTTACTTTTATATTGCCTTGTACAAAATTTTCTATTGATTCTCCTGCCAGAGAATGGTAAGTTTATTACAGATTCATATTAAATGTATATAATTTATTAATTATTTGACTGAAAGACTTTTTGGTTGCTTCTAAAGTTTGAAAATAATGTGTAATGAGATATATGATGTAAAATTAGAATTAAATGAAATATATATTAAGGCTAATGCTTGATTCAAGTAAACTAGTAAATTAAAAATAGTACAACCTATATAGTTATATAGTTATCAATATCTATCACTGCTAATATTGTTCAGGTTGTAGTGAACATATAAATTGTGAATTCCTTTGGAAAAATACCAAGAGGCATTGCTTAATGGATCACATGGTAAGCTGTTTTGTTTCAAAAATGCAAGCTATCTTGCCAAGTGGATGCACCAAGCTGTGTCCCCAGGAGCAGTGAAGAAGCCTGCACACTGCAGCACACCTGCACCAGCACTTGGCATGGCCAGCACTCTGGATTTGGATCATTCTAGACGTGCACCCATGTAATTTTCAAAACAAAATTAGTTTCCAATAGAAAGAACATTAGGTAAAGATACAAAAGAACACTAAAAGCAAGAGCAACAATAAAGTGTCAAAAATATACTTAAGGAAGTCAGAGTGGCAATGTTAATGACACAAATAAGTTATTACTGCAAATGATTTCAAAAGAGACAGAGAAATGATGGATTTTAAAGAAGAAGGAAGACAATTGTAGGTGTAGGTGTACTTGATGACTAACATCACAAATTCAAAATGTATCAAACAGCTGCAGGTAGAATTTCACAGAAAAAAAGAGGAGCCATCAAAAATCATGTTTGGTCCTGGTATAGTGGTGGGTGCCTGTGATCCCAGTACTGAGGAGGCTGAAAACAGGAAGATGACTATGAGTTGGAGCTGCTAGTGAGGTCATGCATAAAAAAGTTAAGATTGTAACATGTCCACTCAAATAAGCAAATATGGTGAAATTAAAACAGCTATACTGAATTGGCTTAGTGCTAGTTGTTGGATTTCTGCAATTATTGATTAAATAGGAGAAAAATACAAAAGTACATCATCATAGAATCATTTCAGAATTAAAAGATACAGTATATGTTAAGCTTAATGTCTGAATCAAAGTAGTTAACTGATAAATAAAAGCAAAAATAAAACTTGTATTATTACTATGCAGAGTTGCTGGTAGAAGTGGTAACGACTAAAGATTTCAAACAGTTTATCATTAACCTAACAATGTCCTTCTTCAAACAGAGAGTCTGGGTGATGTTTAGAGTATCAGACCTCCTTAGCAGTGGAGAAGTCCCTTAAATCTTGTGGAGGACCACTTGAGCACCTGTGCTTGAAAAAAGAGATTGTCTCCACTTTGGCTGAGCACCAGATCCCCAAACATTAGATACTATCTCAATAGCATAATGCAAATAACTTTCTCAGCAAATGGCAGAGAAATGTAGGCCCCCACCTAGCTCAGCTCACAGCACTCACCTACTTTCCATGATTCTCAGTCATTCCTCCTCAAGCTGCTCCTCCACTGAATAAAACCCAGCTGTCATTCTGGGTCAGCCTCTTTGTTCCAGAAAGCCATCTCCCTCGCTGGGCATGTTTTAGTGTCTTTTCTTTCACCATGAGTTGCACTGGGACCGGTAGATTGCAATTAACTTCGTGGGATTCCAATAGCATTTCTTTGGGATTACAAATATTAACTTCTTAGCCGGGCGTGGTGGCGCACACCTGTAATCCCAGCACTCGGGAGGCTGAGGCAGGAGGATTGTTGTGAGTTCGAGACCAGCTTGAGCTACAAAGTGAGCTTAAGGCCAGCCTGAACTGCATAGTGAGACCCTGTCTCAAAAAGACAAAAAAAAAAAAAAAAAAAAAAAAAAAAAAAAAACAAATATTAACTTCTTGGACCAAGAGGAGAACCTGGAGGGGATTCCTACAATATCTCTTCTAAAAAATTGTCTCTAACTTTTGTGATTTCCCCAACTGTATCGAGGTATGATTGTCAAATAGAAAACTGAACATGTTTAATGTCCACCATATGGTGTTTAACATAAATGTAACATGCATAATGATTTCTACTTTTATACACCTCACTTCAAAGTTCCTTTGTTAACTTTTTAATGGAAAATAGTACAGTGTCTTAGGTTACTGCTGAGATTCAGCATTCCAATAGAACCTAGGGGCAGTGGGACAGTAATTATTGTTGCAATTGTCTAATGAGCACTCAGCTGATTTCTCTCCATTCACAAGTTCAGTGGGGCCTGTGGAGCAGCAGCAGCACTACCACCACCAGCGCCACCGCCACCACCACCAGCATCAGTACCAGGACCACCAGCGGCAGCACACTACAGCAGTGCCAGGACCACCACCAGCGGCAGCAGCACACTGCAGCACCACAGTGTTGCAATGCTTAAGCATCTGCTTGAAGCAGCCTTCCTCACTGATCTACAGGCACCTTAGATTTCAAAAACCAATTGGGATCCGCTGAGATTCTGAGCACAGGACGCAGATATCCAAGTTTGTAGGAGGAATTTAGGAGGAAAAAGATAGTGTTCTGACCTAGCAGTGATGGTGGGAATGGGAAGAAGTGGAAGGACCTAAAAATAGTCCACACTTATACTTGATGGGCCTTGATAATGGTTAGAAAAAGAACAAACGACGAAAAGGAACTATAATGAAAATAAGAAAATCCATCTCATAACAGCATCTCAATTGTTCACTTGCTCTCCCCAAAGAGAATGTTGGCAGTTAAACTTTAAAGTATAGGGTAAGTGAGCTCAAGCTCATCAAATAAAGAATTTTCTTTGTCATGGTGAGAAAATAAGTTAGAAGATGAGTTTTTGTGTTACATCAGGGGGTTTCTGTTTCTCTGGTCATTTTACTGATATATTTTACTCATGGAGATAGGTAGACGATGCACCTCAGGGGCCTGTCTTTTACCCCTCTATCCACAGAAAGTCCTTATTCGGGTTACGGTCACTATGCTCTCTAGAAGTTAAAAGAAATTCTTTCTCTACTCAGTTCCATTAGGGTTATCTTCACTTGTCTCTTCCTGTCCCTGAAAAGGTAAACTATTAAGGATCAGAATAATAGAGTGGAGTTAGATGGATAAAAGAGCATCAATCTCTTAACTGTATTTCTGGTTTCAGATAGTAAACTCTACTTCTAGAAAAAAATGACTTGTCAGCTACTAAAGTTGATACAAAAGTCTGCCACCCAGCTGTGCATTAATAACAAGCAGGGTGATTTTCTTCCCTGTGGGTCATCATTTTCTCATGCATCTTCCTCTATAATCTGTATTAAACGTAAGAGCTTTCTGAATTGGCCACAGCTATGTAGAGGGTGTTATCGCGCCCTTCCATATAAATAGCACCACCACCACTACCTCCACCACTACCACCAGCAGCACCGCCAGCACCATCATCAACACCACCACCATTACCATCAGCAGCACAGGGCGGCGGCAGCTCCACCACCACCAGCAGCACCACCAGCACAACCACCACCGCCACCACCACTACCACCACCCCCACCACTAGCAGCAGCAGCAACACCACTACCTCCAGCAGCACCACCAGCACCACCACCAGCAGCAGCATGTGTAAATACATACACATCACAAATGGCAGTAGCTCTTAGACTCTGGACAACAGGCAGTGCTAAGCATGAACTCACAGCAAACCTGTGACGGGAGAAGCCCTTTTACAAATAGTACATATGCTTCTCCACTTAAGCTGGGACCACATCCTGTTAAATCTTCAATAAGCTGAAATTACTATAAGTCAAAAATACAATTTAAGTGTAACTCACAGGCAAAGTACTTGCTTAGCATTCATGAGGACTTTGGTTCAGTCTGCAGAAACACCCACACACTCCCATGTGCTCACATACATGCACACACACATGCACATACACACACACACACGCACATGCACATGCACACACATATACACACACAGAAATGGGTTTGCATAAATAGCCCATCATACATAATTATTTAGCAACATGCTACAGCCTTTTTCCCTTTCAAACAGCTGATGTTCTAGGAACTGCAGCTGGAGACCTTTGACACCAAATCTTACTGTATTTGCCCTAAGATCAAAATTCATAGTATAATTGCACTGAACTCATATCACTTTTATACCAAAAGGTATAAACAACAAGTAAAGATTTGACAAACAATTCTAAGCTTCACCACATAACTAGAGAGGGTACTCCCACTGCTGCAGGCCTGTACAGCGTGCAGTTCTGCTCTGTGGGGCTAGTGATACTTTAGTTGCTTGAGATGTGGCTCGGGCAGATTGACCAGCACAGCTGCCATGGATGTGAACTACACAAAATGTTGATGAATTCACTGAAGACAATAATAGCATCACGTTGAAAAGCACAGCAGCCACCCTCAGAACCATTTACCACTAGAGCAGTGCTTGCCTCAGAAACACAATAGTAGCCAAATCCACGCTGATGCATTCTTTTATGACCAAGACTGTCTATTCACTGTGTGAAGAAGGAAGAACGAGCAGAAACTGTTGTACAATGTGTGTGTGGCTTGCAACCGCCAGCTCCTTTATGCTTTATTTTTCATTCTTTTTCGCTTATGAAATTTAAATTCATTTATCATCACACACTCCCTGACTTGTTGAGAAAGGTCTTGGTGGACGTCAGCTCTCGACTTGCCATGGCCCTTTTATGGGTAAAGTCCAGGTTATGGACATACTCAACATTTGGAAAACACATTCTTCTCCTGTTAGCAACACCTTTCCCTTCGGGCATCTGAGGTTCACCTTTATAGTTCAGCAATGCAGTCTGTGGAGTAGAACTGAATGGACACTTTTGCCAATTACAGGAAATGATCATTAAAAAATATCATTTTAGTGATAGGATAAAGGTGATCCACACAGATATCAGTACCTAGCGCTCACTGCTGCACAGTGCCAATGTTGTTATAGTGAACAATGTTTTCAAACATTTTCTTAATGGGACAGAATGGGCCAGCACCTGGCAAGATACCAGCCAAAACCTAAGGAAGCCAGGATCATTGTTAGTGGCAGTCCCAAGTCTTGAAGATTCTCTCTCAGGACTTCAGGCTGATATGCAACTGTCTTCCTGGGCTGAAGAGGCACCGCTAACCCATGATGTGTTTCCACAGAATGACATTGATAGAAAAGCTCTTCTGTGAAAACAGTAGTGTAATATTTTGTTGAGCATATTACAGAATGCAAAAGAAGCCAAGCATGGTGGTGCATGCTCACAGTCCCAGCATTTGGGAGGCTGATGCAGGAAGATCACTCTAAGTTCAAGGCCAACCTGAGCTACTTAGTGAGACCTTGTCTCAAGAAAGAGAAAGAAAAAAGGAACATCCTCTCTATCCTAAAACATTTTTTTCTGAATATTCCCTTTCAAACTTGGTATATATGATTGCACATTTGTAAATAGTTGTCTATTTACACAGCATATACACAATTATATACATTTCTGTTGAACTTTGTTCTGCTTTATGTGATAATACAATAAAAACATTTTATCTAAAAGCCAGTAAGTTGAGAAGTGTCTATAATATTACTGAAACCACTCTTTACTCTGTGTAAGGGCCTGGTAAGATTAAAAACTGAGACTCCACACAATAATAAAAATGAAAAATAAAGGTACAGAAATAAATGTTTAAAATGTGTGAAGCTAGAAAATGTTTTCCTTGACAGAATATGGAAAAAATTACTAACTGTTAAGTAAAAGAAGTCAGTTTAGACCAGTCAGTATAAACTGTTGCTTTGCTTAAAGCTCATTATTAGAAGAAAGACCATACTCATATGTGAAATAAGTGAAACTTGCATGTGTAGACATCTTATTGTCTCCCTAGTGTAAGAGTCTGAAAGAGTAAAGAAGATCCAAAAGGTACAATAGATACTGTGAAAGTGAAAGAAACTGCTCAAAAGGAAAGAGCAATTTAAAAGGGAAAGGAGAAAAAAAAAAAGAAAGAAGGAAGGGAAAAATAATAGATATATACACACTCAAGATAGCTAAGATAATTGTACGATTAATGTCTACTGCTTTATTTAAAGGAACAGCTAGTGGTTACACTGTTTGATCAGATTCGCATGCCTATATCTGCTAATTTGAACAATTACTTTGAACAAAACAATATGCAATATATAAATATAACAACCATTGTTTATTTCCTGTCATCTCATTTTGAAATTCTGTATCATTTTTATTTTTTTTAAATGTATCCTCTTTAAAATGAAAGAAATCAAGACTTAGGACATAAATACCTGCAATCGGCCAAGAGATATATCCACAATCAAAACACAGAAAAATAGGAAACATCAATGACTCAATTTACAAGTGAACAAGGGTTTTTGAATTGACTCTTTCCAAAGTATGCAAGGTAACACATGAATAAAAAGTCAATATGAACAATTAAGCTAAAACTACAGTGAGAGTCCAACCTGCTCATTAGAATAGAAAGTATTAAAAGGCTGATGATACTATATCTTGACCAACATGTAAGACAGGCATGCTACTGGCAGAACAAAACACTACAAACACTTGGAAAACACTGTTGCAGTTTCTTACACAATTAGTCACACTCATATGTAGCACACACAGATGTCAGATGTTCCTTCAAGAAAGATGCATCACAAAGTTGTAAGAAGTGCATATGACTGGCCACTGTGATAGCTGTCAGCTGTGTAGTAACATGTCCAACCTTTCATATGATCCCAGCGAACTACTGCAAAAGAGTAGATGAAGTGGCCTAGACATTTCTGTGCGGGGGTATATTTCACAGAGTATCATTCATCTGGAGCTTCCCGTTGGATTGACAGAAAACTTTTCAGTATAGCTATATTGTCCTCTCGCCAATCCTACTTGGCTGCTTTTCCTTGTCAGAGTAATTTTCTAATAAAACATTTGTGCTCTTAAGTAAGCTAACAGGGCAGCTGAGCTGAATTTACTTCACGGCTGAGAGGGAGTCTCCAAGTTCCGTGGAAGGCCGTCTTGGCACAGAAAGAGTCTGGATGGTCCACTTTTCTGTTGCCGTGGGCTGGAAGGACACTGGATGTGCATCGAGGGATATGGTGACAAATCCAGGTATTGTGGCATTTGATGTCTGCTACTAAGTAGCATTGCACCTTATACACAGGTGAAATACAGTCATGGCTGGGCACTAGGGTCAAACATTTCCTTAAAATCTTCTTTTCCTTCAGCAATGAAACATAGACTAAAAGATGAAACAATTTTATACTTGACCAATAAAAATTGTGCTGTTCCAAGTTAGAGTCTTGGTTGGAAAACCACAGATGCTAAAATATTAACTGGGAATATTTTGCCTCCTTAAGTGGACTGGCACAGGGCACTGCAGTGCGCTCCCTCAGACCTCCATGCACTGACAGCCCTCTCCCACATCCTCCACACCGGCCTCTCTGGGCAGCCCATGGAAGCCAAGCTTTGTAAATTCTTATGTCTTTGTGTATCTTGTATTAAACTGTTTCTCTAGTAAGCAGTGACTGATGCCGACTCTATTCTCATTCTCAGTTCTTCAGTAATAAATTCGTAGTACAGTTGTCTTCATTTTCTGCTTCATTTGCTATGTCTAAGATTCTTCAATACATTAAAGAAAGTTACAAAGTAAATAGAAATAAAGAAGGTTTTCAGAGGAGCTATGATAAAGTCATTGATGTAAAAAGATAAATATGTGTTAAAAGCTTCTGAAGAGTTTAGCACGAGATCAGTACATATATCAAGGAGGCAAGAATCCAGAAAAGAAATGGTAGGAAGAAGCAAAATACAGATCAATGTACCTGAAGTTTATTTTTAAATCACAAAAGCAATTTATTTACTTATTTTTAGGGGTGACAAGATTCAGAAAGGGTCTCAATATGTAGTTCTGGTTGGCCTTGAACTCATAACAAAGGAACTTATAAACTAATTTGAATGTGTATTTCTTCTTAGTTCAGTGAAGAGATAAATAAATAATACTGCACATATTTACTAGTACTGTCCTTGGGTATAAATAATATATCCCATATGGGAGATAAAACCAAACCCAAAAAACAGCCTTTGTATCTAGATAAGTTTGATATTTCAGGACATTAATATTCCTCTCATTGGTGTACAGATCTTGCTTTATTTCCAGTTTGTACACAACTAGTAGGCCAAGACTCTCTTGCTCATAGGTAATTGCAAATCATTTAGTTCTCTTTGAGATTTAAACTCAAGTAGGAAGCAAGTATCCATTTTCTTGGAGGTGACATTGTATTTGCATTTAATTGCCCTTGAGGTATCATAAGGCACTGAGTACTCTATTAGGAGGCAATTCCAGTTTAATTTGATTTTGTTCTTGGTCTCAAAAATAACTCATCCGATGTACAGCAAAGTGAAATTTATTTATTTTTTCTTTGACATTTGATGCACATACTATTGCTGGGATAAAAAAACTCAGATCCCATAATTGGATTATTACTGTAGAAAGTAATTTATCACTACAGTGAGGGTTGTGTGAACTGTGGGAAAATATATATTTTTTATTTCTCATCTCTTTTCTCAAAGAAGAGTTACAATAGCACAGTTGGTCAGATTCTATAATGTTCTTTCACTAAATTTTCTCAAATATGTGACTTCCTGAAAAGAACTTGGGCTGTTCTACACAATAGCAAGTTTAGGCTATATCTTAAATCAGGGATAGAAGATTAAGCTTTGGTTCAAAATGTATTCTAAGGTAAGTGACTTATCCTTGGATGCTAAAACCTTTTTCTGTATAGTTTTATATGTAACTATAGCTTTTAAAACTATAAAGTCAAGGGGCCGGGGAGATGGCTCAGTGGAAGAAGCCCTTCCTGGCAAGTGCAAGGGCCTGAGTTCAATCCCCGGTTCCGCAAAAAAAAAAAATAAATAAATAAAATAAAATAAAACTATAAAGTCTATTGTGTTCTAAGCTCTTTTATGTTACTGTGTTTACAGTGGTTTTATTGGAGAAATAAATACCGTGTTCAAATTAAGATGCAAATATTTTTAAGTTCCATGGGCCAGTGCTATGAAAATGCATTTTAATTTATGTGTTCTCAATTTCCAAAATTATCAATTATCTTCTTAAGTGTAGAACTAAGGCCAAAAACATAAATGATTCAAATGTTTACCTAAAAATTAGAACTAATAGTCTTTGATAATAAAAAACAAAATATTAAAAAAAATATTAGTTCAATCCCAACCTACTGGGAGGTCAAAATAAAACAGATATCACAGCATCTATGTGGAAAATATAAGCCCAACATACACAAACATTCCAATGAATTAAAAGCAAAACCGTTTTACAATTCTTAATGAGCCTTTTTCAACGCTATGAATGTTAAACACTTGAAAGAGGGATGTTTTATGAGGAATTTATTTTTTCCCAGAAAATGGCTCTTACAGTGAGAGAGCCTTACCTCTGCCTATTCCACCTCTGCCACAGTCTTAGGGAAATGAGGAAGGATTGACTAACTCGCTGGAAGGTGAAGGCAGGAGATTTCTCTGATGTGATAGATCCACTGTCTGAGAGGCCTTAGTTTTACTAAAGAACAAGCCACAGGCCAACGAACATGTTCCACAATCTCTTCCCATGTATCTTCCCAATTCGTATGAGTAACAAGAGCTGAAGGAAAATTTGAGAGTAGAGAATGTGAATTCAGGGTGAAATCTCTATTTTCCCCACTCACCAGCTTTAGATGGGCTTCGTGGGCATGACCACTGCATGGCTACAGAGATTCTCATGCTTAGACAGCTCCGTGGTTTTGTGATGCTCTGAGATTACCACCTTGAAATTCCTAATTTTACCTTTGAAATTGCATTCTCTATGTGGACTCAAGTGAGACATGAGAACACATGTAAACAGAGGTAGAATCAGCCTGTGAGTCCTTTATTGCTCACCGTCACACTTGCACAGGATTCGAGATGCCTCCAAGTCACAGAAGTCAGAGAATTTGATGACAAGAAGTTAACAAAACCCAAAGTGAGGACAATAAGAGGACTGCATGAAAGCCACTGACTTCCACAGTGTGTCACTAGATCGTACACTTAGCAGAAGAAAATTAACGATTGAGTTAGTTTTGCCAATGTTTTGCTGCTCCATGAATTATTTAACTTTGTTTACTCTGTATTTATTAAATATTCACCTGTGTATTTTAAAACTATACAATAACAAATGAAAAATCATAACAAGTTGAAAGGTCAGGGAAGAAAAATGCTTTATAACTGATATCTGCCTAGCAATTCTTTTCCTTGATTTTGAATAAGAAACTTCAACATTTTCTCTTTGCCCTAGAGATTCCATGTCTATGTCTATTCAGATATTTCCCAAGTATTGGCTATATTTGTTCTGTATTCTCATTCCTACAGTAGAGGCCTCTCTTTGTTTGCAGCTTCTTCAAAGTGGCCCTCCTTCTAAAACGTTCCCTGCAGTCTTACAAGAGCCTTTGAGGCCACTGCACTGGCCCTCCTGTAGCTCTTTAGCTCTGACCAACAGGCTCCCAGATCTGGTCATCCTGTGGCTCAGGAGGGCTAGTCCCTGGCCCTGAAGGTCAGTCACAGCCAGATGAGGTGAGTTCGCATGGAAGAGTATCAGGGAGTTGGCTTTGCATCAAAAGATGAGTAACTTTATGCTGAGTTGCAAAGTTAATCACACTTGTTATACCACGAAATGAATGGTTCCAGTAAAAATGGTTAATTTCTTTTCCAGAAAGGGGAAGACTATCAAGGGCATAAAAGTGGTCTCTAAAATTGCCTAATAAAGATGTATAACACAGAAGCTACATCCTTTAGCTGTGAGCGACACTCCTGGAGACCAAGTAGAAAAAAGGACATGAAAAAGCTGGAGTCATACTAGTAAGAGATTTTAGTAGGATACTGACACTGTGCAGTGATTGTATTATTGTATTTCAGATTTATTATTCCTCCGAGTGATCTCCTTGATTGGTAAGAGTGTAGAAAATAAGGTGATTGAAACTAAGGGGCTTAACAAGCCCTTTCCAAAACTCAGATTTATTTCTGACAGAGAATTCCCAGGCCCATTTGAATCAGTGATCTCACAGTGGGTCAGCACCCACGATGGCCGCAAGAAAGCAATGGAGAGAAATTATTCACTGATGAACCTGAGGGTCAGCTCTCAACCCCCTGCCTCCAGGAACTCACTAATATACTCAGAACTGGCAGTCACTTTGAGGGAGTCACTTCCAGCAATTAGGCCAGAGATGTCAGCGCCACTGAAGTCACAATTGCAACATGTAACAGCCTGGCACAGAATAGAAGCTAATTTAAGGTTAGTGACCTATATGTTACTAAACTGGTGATTGTGCTATTTTCTTAATGCTTATGAATTGATAGAAGTGATATAAATAAAATGATATTGCATATTTTAATGTCAAATGTGATATTCTTTTTTATGGACAAAAGCAATATTTGTGAATTATTTAGTTCATTCAATATTTGAAAGTGTTTTCACTTTCAATGACTTGTATATTCTTTATAATTAAATTAGGTAGAATTTATGTAGTGTGATAACATAAGATGTTTACTATTCATTTTCTGGGAAAAATTGGTAGAATATTTTCAGAATATGAGTAGATATCTTATTCATAATGCACACTTACAACAATTTCAGAGACTATAAAAACATTTATTAAAAAAATCACAAAATTAACAACTATTATTTAGAAAGCATCAACATGAGTTCCAAGAACAAATCAAGAACTGATGATCCAACTGTTTGTTATTATTCGATTAATTTCATCACTAAGCATAAAGCAAAATGGAAAAATAATTTGCACTGTGAAAATGCTACAATGCAAATTATTAATGTGAAGTGTTAACACAAAACAAATTTGTTTTTATGTATTTCTTTCAAATATCAGGGACATTGAATCTGAAATCTATTTTGCTTTTAAAAAATACTAAAGTCCATATGAGATGAACTTAAAAATTTCTAAAATAAACTCTGATTATTTATGGATAAGTAGAAAAAGAAATGCAAGTTCTATTTAAGCAGATGAGAAGAACCACAAAGATAAAAATTAGGATACTGAAAGGGAATCTTTCATTTTTTCATGTTGTAAAACCAATAACTGTTGACACACTGCATGATTTTCAGAATTTCTGTAGACTTGGGAATGCAATCTTCACAAAGTAAAAATCCCTGTACTTATAGAGTTTATATTCTTTTATATGGACAAAAACCAAAATTCAAATAGTAAAATGTAAAATATGTTACATGATATAAAAGAACAAATGTGCAGTTATGCAGTACGGAGAAAATGAGGGGATAAAGTAGAGAGGCAAAAACATGTGATGTTTTAGTAAATAGAGTTTTGACAGCAAGTTCCGCAGCTCTGAAGAGAGACCTTGCAGGAAAGGAAACGGAGACCCAGAGGCAGGCTCATGCCCCACAGGATGGGTGGATGGAGAGGGAGGTGGGGAGCTCCAGGCCTGAACTGAGCATTGGGAGGAGGTAGGCCCTGAGGAGGGAAGCAACAAATGACATTAGTCAGGGTCTGTCTTCTGCTCTAAATCAGAATAGAAGGAACCAACAGAGGGTTTCCCAAAAGAAGCTGGCAGGATCTGACCTGCATCTCAGTGTGACTGCTCCGGGCTGCATTTTAAGAACAGTGCCAGCATCATGAGAACAACTGGTGAGGTGTGAAGATCTAGTCAAGAAAATGCACCAACTCCACACAAGCAATGCACTTCAGACAAATATTGGTAACAAGAATGATCTGAAAGAAACAGGAGAGAGGGAAGCAGAGTAAACCCTAAGCAAAGAGTACAAGCTCAGTGGTATTAAAGACAGATTGTAGGGGGCCAAGGAGATGTCTCAGTGGAATAAGTGCTTTCCTGGCAAGTATAAGGGCCCGAGTTCAATCCCTGGTTCTTCCAAAAAACAAAACAAAACAAAACCATTGTGGGTAAGCACAAAAAGAAATGCAAGTTTTACTTAAGCAGATGACAAAATGTTTGATTGTTAGTGTGATCTGGACATGTCCCTGTGCTCAGAGATCAGGCCTTGGATGGTGATTGCATCATGAGGCACTGGCCTTTGCCGTGGCTTGGCCCACTAAGAGTACATAGCTACATATGCAGTGGGAGTTGTGGCATGCTTGGAGGGGTGAAGCACTGGGGCTAAGCTGGGGAAGGTATTGTCTCTGTCTTTGTCTTTCTCTCTTATCCCTGTGTCTGTCTCTGTGTCTGTCTCTGTG
>PVKA01021186.1:18534-39226 GCA_004027165.1 Ctenomys sociabilis | reverse complement strand
ACCTGTAAGTCATTTTGGTCTGTACTTGTTAATGTCTATGGACTTTACATATATCATATACTCTTGATTCTATCTCTAACAAGCAGGGTAGTTTTGGGTGAATCACATCCCAGTCTGTAGATAATAATTTGACCACCTGTTTGTCAGAGTGCTAGGGAAAAATCAAGTAGATATAAATGAGCTATGAAAATTCGTACAAACATTATCACAGTCTAGTTCTGCAAACCTAATTGGAAGTATGCCAATGAAACTCTGGAGAACTTTGACATTAAGTCAATGAGGGAAACTTCTTGGTCTGTCAGAGTCTGTTATATCAGTCTAGTTCTGTCTTTCCTTAGTTGGCAAAGCTCCTTCCAGCAGAAAAGTATAAAAATGAGGTGTACAATGCGGGGCCATCATAATGAGTTGAGCCATAATTGGCTTCAGTCGACAACTTCTTCAGATAACTCACTATTGTTGTGGAAGGCTGCACTGTGTTGGATTGTGTCGTCGAGTTCAGGCACCTATATTGGTTGAATGACAATGGAGTGCTCATCTTTGACAGGTGTAGACAAAGGAAGGGGTATAGAAAGAAAGAATCATGATGTGTGTGTATGGACAGTACAGTTGGGATAGATAACGCTGTGCTTCTACATAATCCTATGAGAGGCAAGATTTGCACTAATGGTGGTTGGACATGATATTATGTAGGCTTCTAGTACTATAGACAAGCACTAGGAAAATGACAAGGTAGAAAGTATTAATCATTGAATCTTTGATATAACTGAGGTATAAAAAATAAGATATATAAACAGCTACAATCTCTTAATTTACTGATGAGACATCTGCTATAATAGTGTCTATAAGTATATCATGTATGCACCGTGTACGATACTAAAACATTATGAAACAGTTTTCGGTGTATTACTTTATCAAATCCATCCTGTTAAGGTACCTTAAAACTGTCTCATTGATATTTGTACTTCAATAAATTAATAAATAAATAAATAAATAAATAAAATGAAATTCAAAGAGAAAAAATAAAATGAAAACAGTTTGCAATGTATTAATTTATTGAATCCATCCTGTTAAGGTGTCTTAAAACTGTCTCATTGATATTTGTACTCCAATAAAATAAAAAAAATAAATAAAAATTAAAAAAAGAAAAAAAGCAATTTAACACACACACATACTCACACACACACACACACACACACACACACACACACACACACACACAAAGAAATAGTGTTTCCACAAGGAATCCTTGGTCAGATGTGTCTTAATCAAGTAAGTTTAAAGTTGACCAATGATTTCACCTGATGGTGGCAGTATTCAGAATTTGAAAACTCATCTTAAGATATCATCTTTGTTTCTATAACTTAGCTATTACAAATTGTGCTGCCATAAATATGACTACACATATTTTGCTACGGTAAGATGTTCTGAGTTCCTTTGGGAAAATCCTCAGAAGAGGAATAGCTGGCTTGAACAGGACCTCTAATTGTAGTTTTTGGAGGAATCTCCACACAAATTTTCATAGTAGTTGTACCAGTCTGCACTCCCAACAACAGTGGAGAAGGGTTCCTTTTTCTCCAGAGTCCCTCTAGCATGTGTTATCAGTTGACTTCTTGATGATAGTCATTATTTCTGGGATGACAAGGAATCTCAGTGTTGTTTTCATTTGCATCCCTTGAATGACCAATGACATTGAATACTTTTTCATGTTTATTTACCATTTGTATTCATTTGACAAGTGTGTATTCACCTCAGATACCCAATTTTGGATTGGGCTTTGAATTATGGACATTGAACATTTTTTCATATGTTTATTTACTATTTGTGTTTCTTCATTTGACAAGTGTGCATTCACCTCAGATACCCAATTTTGGATTGGGCTTTGAATTATGGACATTGAACATTTTTTCATATGTTTATTTACTATTTGTGTTTCTTCATTTGACAAGTGTACATTCAACTCAGATACCCAATTTTGGATTGGGCTTTGAATTATGGAAGCCTGATATTTTAAAATGCTTTCTATGTTCTAGATAAGAATCCTTTGTCTGAGGTAGAGTCAGCTACAAGTTTTTCCCAATTCATGGTTTACTTTTTACTCTATTGATGATTTGTTTTTAAACATTTTTATTAATTTTAATGAGTAACAATAATGAGACAGTTTCAAAACAAGTTAGTAGGACAGTTACAATAACTAATACATTGCATATTGTCTTTGTAGTAGTTTTCATAGTACAAGATACAGACATGATCTCCTGTGCAAACACTGTTAGTACCAATCTTTCTTCTCACTGAATTAAGAGAAAGTAGCTGTATATCTATCCTATTTTGTATATATAGATACAAAATTGTCCTTCATTTATATCCCCCTTTTATGTTTAGTTTTGTAAGAGACAGGTCTTCTATTGCTGTCAGAGGAGCTGTCTTTGGAGACATGTTTAAAGGAACTTTTCATACTTGATGCCAGTTCATCCAGAAGAAAAGTATAACCATGTCGTATAAAAACTAATGCCATATACTGCAGGATACTAATCAGCTTTTCTTCTGGATGGTTAACAACCTAAGATCACAAGTCAGAGCTAGAGAAACAGAAGAACCACAAGGCCAGCCAACATTTTGGCCCTAGCTTTTCAAGGTCAACGAAGACTCAGGACATAGGAGAACCTGTACTGCAACATCATGAAACTCAGGTGAGCTCCAAGTTTTCTGAACAAGGAGATTATGGAACCACAGAGGAAAGAGATTGAAGTTCTATATTGTGCCTAGGGAGAGTCACATGAAGAGAAAACTTTCTCTCAAGGTCTCACAGAGAGCAAACTGGTCAAGCATTGGCCGTGACTCATCCACATGGATGACACAGACAAAGGAACTACAGAATAATGTACAGGACTACAAGATAAACCCTGAGAGGACTTCAATGACCACATAGGAAATATAAAGTTCATGTGTTGGTGTATAAGTCTTGATCTATCTAGGTCTTAACCATCCAGCAGAAAAGTATAAAAATGAAGTATACATCATGGGGCCATAATATTAAGCTGAGCTATAAATGGCTATGGTCGTCAATTTCTTTGAATAACTCACTATTGTTGTAGAATGCTGGACTGTGTTGGATTGTGGTGTCGAGTTCAAGCACCTAAGTTAGTTGAATGACAATGGGGTGCCCACCTTTGACAGGTGTAGACAAAGGAAGGGGTGTAGAAAGAAAAAATCATGATGTGTGTGTATATACAGTACAGTTGGGATAGATAACACTGTGCTTCTACATAATTCTATGAGAGGCAAGATCTGCATTAATGGTTGGACAGGATATTATGTCGGCTTCTGGTACTATGGTCATCCACTAGGAAAATAATTACTGAATTTTTGATATAATTCATGTATAAAAAATAAGATAAGTAAGAAGCTACACTCGTAATTCACTGATAAGAGATATCTACTAAAATAATATATGTAAATATATTATGTATGCACCTTGTACAATAACAAAAAATTATGAAAACAGTTTGAAATGTATTAATTTATTGAATCTGTATTGTTAAGGTGTCTTGAAACTGTCTGATTGACATTTATAGTTCAATAAAAAAAAACTAATGCCATATTAATATGCTGAGCTATCAAAGGCTCAAGTCAACAACTTCTGACAATTTCCATTTCTGCTGATAACCCACTACTATTGTGGACTATCGGACTATATTGGGATATTTTCCTGAATTCAAGTACCTGTTGATCATTTTTTTACTGCTAATTTCTGCTGGTCTTTTGAAAGGAGTAGTTAGTGCCTAATTTTTTGTTTTTATTCCCTTTTTTTCTTTTTAATTTCTTATAACTTTTCTGTTATTGTTTTGTTGCTGTTTTTAACCAGTTTTGCAGGTTTATGGTAACCTGAACAACCAATTTGAAGATAATATCATGCAATATAGTAAGACTGTTGAATTCCTCTTACTTTGCTTAGTGAAATTTTGTATTGTTTTTAATGCTTTTTATTATTTTTTTAGCATTTCGTATTTTTTAAATGAAAGTACCATCCTTGTGGAGTAGGTATATTCCTTACAAAATAGCCAGTTTGGTAGCTACTTTAGGAACTATGATGTAGATACTGCCTTTTTGGTAGAAATCCCAGCCACAAAACACAAGAGAATTTCTTTGCATTAGGTTGCTATGAAAGCACGTGTTCAGTAACTCATGCCTTTGCATTTTTTTGAGAAGGCGGTAGGTGTAGCAGAGTATCCTGGGCAAATTCAAATGCTAGAAATGTAGTAACAGGTGAAAATGGTCACTCTGTACTATGCTCTCATCTTCTCAGATTCCATTTCCAGCCGACAATTCAAATCTTACAGTGGCACCTCCATGCCCAATTGGTCAGATTCAAATTCCTCAACTGCTGTTGTACATAGTCCCTAAAGTCTCAAACTTCATTTTCCTTCCCTGTGATTTCTAGTGAGGATACTTACTACCTGAATTCCTCCAGGTCCCCCACATGACCTGGTGCTCCCCATTCTCACTTCCTCACTCTCTCCTTGGCTTGCTCAGCTTCAGTCACATGTGTGTGTATTTATTCTATCATTTTAAAAAAATCAGGCCTGTTCTTCCCACAAAACTTCTGGCCAGATGTTATTTCTTCCTGGAATGTCCTCCTCAGTTTATGTTTGTTTGTTTTATTTCTGGCTTCTTTCCATTATCCAGCTCTTAGTTGTGCTCTCCATTTTCAGGTCATTCCTGATGGTCCTGCCCAAGGCAGTTGCTTTCAATCATGTTCTTTGTTATGTTTTCATCATTAGACATTTTGGCTTTCCCCACTAGGATTCAATCTCCATTTAAATGGAGACTTTTGTCCAACATTCTATCGCGAATGCCTTAACAGTGGGTGACACCAAGTAATGTTTGATTATTTCAGAAATGGAGCTGTAACTTGAATCTAGGTCTAACTCAAAAAGGTTTTAACCTTAAAACCCTTATGTCTTAATGCTTTTGAAGTTCTCTCTCTATTAGAGACTCCCATGCATCCCAAAATTGAGGAAACTATTTTTCTGACTTGATCCTCCTTGGGCATAAAGGAAAGCATGAACTCTGATTAATATCTGTAAGAAGAACATTATATCTGGGATGAATTTGGTGTCATCCAATATTTTGTTTAATGTTTGCAGCTTTTTGTTCAATAAGGAAGGCATACTTATAAGCTAGCCATACACTTAATCCTTCTTGCCTCTGTAAACTGTGTGACTTTTTCTAATTCCCAGGGAGCACTATAAATTTTTTAGATGATCTCTTATCTTCAGCTATTTCTATAATACTTTATCACCACAACACTTTGGTAATAAGGTAGGGATGGCAGAGCTGTGACAAAATATTGCTATTTTGAATTCCAAACACCTTCCAGATATGAGATATTTTATCTCACTTATATGCCTTCGACATGCTAAGTGCTGTACATTTCTAGTTTTTCTTCCACTTTACTGTGTACAGGATAGGCAAGTTTTTCATAAGGATGAGATCAAGAGGTGCTGTAGAAGAAGACTGCAAGCTCGCACAGGATAGTCAACAGAGAGTGTGACAGTGAATTTGACCTTCACCTTTACAGTCCCTTTTTATAATATTTGGCTAATAGGATTATGGGTCATTGTGTTTGATTATTTGCACTTTTCTGTATTTTCTAAGCAGTATTCAGCAAGCATGTATAGTTAATGAAAAGAAAAAATTATACCTGTTATTAAATGATAAAAGGCATCCATTTCAGATGAGGGGACTCAGCAGGTGTTGCAAAAATTAAACTAACATCTATGTGAAAAGAGCCCATTTCAAACCATTGACTGCTTGAGAATCCCCTAAAATTGGTATACAAATATATTAAGCAAGATTACAGGAAATAAGTGGGTACCATTTTCCAAAAATTTCCACATGTTCAGCATGTAGCAAAGAGGCTGGAGGTAAGGGTGCTGGATAAGACAGGGGCAAATTCCAATGACAGGAGCTTAACAAAAGCATAAGGAGCATAAAGGAAAGTTCCTTAAGAACTATTCAGAACAAGGAGGCATACAGCTTCCAGTGAACAGACAGGAAGCTACCACTGTCTTTGGTTACTGAGGGAAGTAATCTGAGAAGCTCCATTGGCCACAGGCAATTTCCTGTAATACCAGACTTGGCAATTTCCCCAGGAGTCTTCAATTACACAGAGGTGAACAGGGTGACAGTGGTTTTAAGGGAACATGACCACACCAGGACCTAAGGTAACCTATACTCTAACTTGTCTTGTCTGGGGACACTCTGACCCCTACTGGATCAGGCCTCTTCACCAGTCATTTGTGCCTTAGAACATTCTCTGCCTCTTAAAATCCATCACTACTTACACACAAAAAAAGCTAAGCTGAGAAGGTACTGGAAGATCATCTCATATGTGGTTCTTATCCATTGAATAGCTTAACATTTTTGCAATATTTTCATGCCAGCCTGAAAAGATATGTATAGAAATAAGATATGAGGATGCAAATAATATTGAGACCTAATAATAAACAAAAGTTTTTTTACAATGAAGTAACCTCTATTGAAATACTAAATATTTAAAAGCTCTTACATGGCTATATTAGAAGATGCAGTTGCCAAGTTTAGTGGTGCATGCCTGTAATCTTAGCTACTCAAGAGACTGAAGCAGGACAATCACAAGTTGAAGCCCAGCCTGGAGACAATAGTGACACAGTTTTGAAGCAAAATGAATGTGAGTTTAGCTCAGTTCTACCTAGTACCCCCAAAATAATAAAAATAATGCAAAAGCAGGTTATGAAATAGCAACTGGCAGCTCTACCCAGAATCATCATGAAATCACAGCATGCTGGTACAGAATGGGTATCACTGGGTTGTGATATTGGTGATTCAAGTATAAGAAATGCAGTTACTATTAGTGTAATGATTCTCTGAATGGCAATTAGCTTATGATAACATTCTAGGGGGAAATTACAACCTTCATCTTTTTTATTAAGTCTATTTTATCAAGAACAATAAAACCAGGAAAAATTCATTCAATATATAGAAATTGTTATATTCTAGACTCTGATAAAATTATAGATAGAATTTTCATGCCCAAGAATGTCTAGAGGTCTTCTAAATGTAGACCAGGATAAAATACAATTCTTCACAGTACATAGAACTACCATTCAAATTTCCAAATAATTAAGTGTTCATCCCGCCAGCCCAAACAGTCAAACATAGCCTCATAATTTCTAAAATACCATCTGGAGTTAGGGTACTATCATTAAAAATCACTGGTCTAAACCAAAACATCGATTTCACAGATGAGAACACTGAATCAAATTACTTTGGCCTATGGCACACTGCTGGCACGTAGAGCAGAGCACTTCTGACCCTAATGGCATATTATCCCCATAGTCTCATATATCCCAAATCCAAGTTTAAGTTCACTTTTTCCCATGACCAGCACAGTTTTCATAATGTTCTTGAGGCTGTGCAGCTCAGAGCACTGTTTTCCCATGCAAATAGTAATGTCTGTGCAGGAAAAGCAACCTAGTTTATCATACTGTACATCTCCATAGTGTTAAAGAAACATACTTAAGTTCTCCCCACTACCTGGGGCTGTATGCTTCATTTAAAACTATGTTGTCGAGCCAGTCCTTACACGTTTAAATCCAATATCTATTTATTTCCAGTTCGGTAGACTTAAACAAGTGACTTCATCTCTCTTATGCCCAATTTTTTCCAGGTGTGGAATGGGGATGACAAGAGCATCTAGATTATAGAGTTTGACTGGGGGCTTTAATAATATAAAGTATACAAAGCACTGTGATAGCTTAAAAAATCTGCTGCAAGCTACTATTATTATATTACCTATGCCAGATTACTCAACATTCTGCTTCACTTTGGTCTCTCTCTAGAGCTGATTATTCAGTGGTATGCACTGGTATTGTCATGGCAGTTGGTCTATGTCTGACGTTTACTTTGCTTGGGCAGGAAGTCCATTTGGGTGCATTGGGTTTGACTGCTTGTTAAATATTTTAATAACATTTCTATCTCATACATCTATCCTTTTCCTGGCACTAGTTCTTTTGTGTAAAATGTCTTCGTATCCCCTTTCCCATTCATCATAAATCAAACTTAAAAAGAAAAATGGGGCGAGGATGAAGGCAAAGGAATCAAGGTTATATGGAAAGAAAAAATTCCAGGGACAGACCATGGGATCTAGCCTTCCTAAGGAGAGAAGTGAAAACAGGCAGTGCCTAAGGGGGAGTCAAAAAGTAACAGGTTTATTGGATGTTTGATCCAAGTGGTTTTGAAGAAATGATGAGGATGAGGGGTGTGACTCTATCTCAGAAGAAAAGAAGGGTAGTAGTTCAAAGAGGCTCAGAATTGTTAATATTCTGCGCAGTTCAAAACAAAATAATTATTGTAATGTGACAGGTAACTTTTCAAGTAGCCCAGAAAATGGTTATTTTCTTATTTTTTTGAGAAACAAATAGCAACGAGACAGTTTCAATACCAATTAGTAGGACACTTTCAATAATCAATACTTTGCATATTGTTGTCTTAGTGGTTGTTCACTGCACAAGATGAAGACGTGATATCCTATCCACAAACAGTTTTTAGAACAAATCTCTCAATTCATCGAATTAAGAGAATGTTGCTGTATATCTATCCTATTCTGAATATACGGATACAAAATGGTCTTTCCTTTGTAATCTCATTTTTGTTTAGTTTTGTAAAAGAAGGGTATTCCATTGTCATTTGACCAAGGAAGTCAAAGATTCTTTCATAGAAAATTGCAATACCCTAAGAACAGAGATTGTAGAGGATTTCAGAAAATGGAAAGATACTTTATGCTCTTATACAGGAAGAACCAATATCGTGAAAATGGCCATACTCGCAAAATTGCTATACAGATTTAATGCAATCCCTATCAAACTTCCACTATCATACCTCCCAGACCTATAGAAGTTGTTCCTCAAATTTATTTGGAATCACAAACGACCTATAATAGCAAAGGCAATCTTGGCCAATAAAGACAAGACAGTAGGCATCACAATTTTTGACTTGAAAGTATACTATAAAGCCACTATGATAAAATCAACATGGTTTTGGCAACGAAATAGACCTGAGGATCAATGGAATAAATTAGAAAATGCAGGGGCATCTACGAACACACTGAGCCATCTGATCTTCTGCTGAAAGATGTTCTAGAGAGAGACCACAATGACCAGAACTCTATGAATGAGAATGGAAGGAACCCACTAAACAGGACAGACAATTAAACACAAGTTACAAAGGAGTAAACAACACCAGGTAAATATCATGACAAACATAAGTCAGCACATTTCAATTATAACCATCAATGTAAATTAACTCAATTCTCCAATTAAGAGAAATAGACTGGCACAATGGATTAGGAAACAAAATCCAACAATATGGTGTATACAAAATGGAATAAAGATCTAAACATTAAAAGAGAAACACTCAATATCCTGGAAGAGAAAGGAGGAGCAACTTTTGAAGACATAGGGGTTGGTAAAGAGTTTATGAACAAACATATATTCGTACGGGAAGCTCTCGAAAGAATCAACAACTTGGAACTACTCTTCTTGAGGAATTTCTGCATGTCAAAAGAAACTGTCAACAAAGTGAAAAGACAACCCACAAAGTTTGAAAAAAAATCCTAATGAATAAGCGATTATACAAAGGTCTACTGTCTAAAACCTATAAAGAACTAAGATATAACAGGGCCCTCAAATTTAAGGACCCAATTCAGAAATGTGCTACTGAGATGAATACACACTTCTCAGAGGATAAAATTAAAGAAGCAAATAAATATATGAAAAAATGCTCCACATAGCTAGCCATCCATGAAATGTATATAAAAACAACACTGAGATACCATCTCACTCCAGAAAGAATGGCTATCATAAGGAAATCAACCAACAACAAATGTTGGAGAGGCTGTGTGGAAAATCAAACACTTCTCCATTGCTGGTTGTACCATGTAGGCTGGTACAACCATTGTGGAGATTAGTGTGGAGACTCCTCGAAAGAGTAGGACTGGATATCCCATTCAAGCAGGCTATCCCCCTACCTGGAATTTTCCCAGAGGAAATGAAAACATTATATCATAGTGATATATGTGCACCTATTTCTATAGCAGCACAATTTGTGATAGCCTAATCTTGGAAACAACCAAGATGTCCTTCACATGAGGAATGGTTGAAAAAGATGTGGTACTTCTATATAATGAAGTATTACTCAGCTATAAAGAGTGATAAACTTGAAGCATTTATATTGAAGTGGATGCCACTTGAACATATACTCTTAAGTGAAATAAACCAGACACACATGTGCCACAGAGGAAAGAGAATGATGATGTATAGTGTGCCTGGGGATAGTCACATGAAGAGAATACTTTCTCTCAGGCTCTCATAGAGAGCAAACTGGGCAAGCATTGACCATGACTCATCTGCATGGATGACACAGACAAGGATCTACAGAGTAAGGTACAGTATTATAATATAAACCCTGAGGTGATTTCACTGGCCTTATCAGAAACAAAAGCTACACCTTTTGGTATATAGCTTTTGCTCTACCTCAGTCTTAAGCATCCAGCAGAAAAGCATAAAAATGAGGTATATAATGCTTGGCCATAATAATAAGTTGAGCTGTAAATGGCTATATTCAACAACTTCTTCAGATAACTCTCTATTATTGTGGAATGCTGGACTGTGTCACTGAGTTCACACACCTAAATTGGTTTAATGACAATGGAGTGCTCATTTGACAGTTCTAGACAAAAAAAGGGGGGTATACAAAGGAAGAATCATGGTGTGTCTGTATAAACAATACAGTTAGGATAAATATGCTGGGCTCGTGCATAATTCTATGAGAAGCAAGATTTGCACTAATAGTGGTTGGATAAGATATTATGTTGTCTTCTAGTACTATGGACAAACACTAGGGAGATAACAAGATAGAAAGTATTAATTATTGAATCCGTGATATAATTCAGCTATGAAAAGTAAGACAAGTAAACAGCTACACTCTCTTCATTCCCTGATTGGAGACATCTGCTATAAGAATGTCTGTAAGTATAATATCATGTGTGCACCATATATTTTACCAAAACATTTCAAAAACATTTTGCAATGTATTACTTTATCGAATCTGTCCTGTTAGTTTGTCTTGAAACTGTCTCATTGCTATTTTTCTTCAACAAAAATAATAATAATAATTTAAAAAGAAGCTGTACCATAATTCACCTTTGAAAAAAAAGGTAGGTATACAGCTACATTCTCTAATTCAATGAATAGAGACATCTGCTCTAATAGTGTTTGTAAATAGAATATCATGTCTGCACCTTGTACAACAAATATCCAGTATGAAAACTATATGCAATGTATTGATTATTGAATCTGTACTACTAATTTGATTTGAAACTATCTCATTGCTATGCATCCTTCAATAAAAATATGGAAAAAAAATATTGTAGGTGCATGAATTCAGCAAAATATTTCAATATAGTCCAGTAATCCATAATAGTAGCAAATAGTTATTGAAATGGCTACTTGACTCCAATTTCATACAACTTAATAAAATAATTCTATTTTATTTACTTTAAATGTCTTCAAAACACCAAATCTGATTGGATTTTCTACTATGAATATGAAATAGAAATTTAGATATATGTGTATGCATATATATAAGTATATGTAGAATGCCTATGTTTAGTACAATATATGTATCATACAGTATTACAATATCTAAGTACAGTATTACAGTGATTCATTTACATCTTTACTTACCTTCTAAACATTAAACTCCTTTTAGATGAAGTTCTTGGTTGAATCAGCTATAAGACAAATTAATTTGAATCTCTAAGTCTGCAAATTACAAAATGGGGATAATATTGTACGTCTCTGGAATTCGTGAAGTTAAATGAGATAATGCCCCAAGTAAAGTGCTGATACACATACCATGTTCAATAACTATTAGCTGGTATCATATGTTATCAAGGTATCTAAGTATTGTGCATGAAGATTCTTAATAGGTGCTTACTTAAAGGCCAATTCACATTGAAGCCCTAGAAAATGAAAGCTTAGCTGCTAAGTGACTTCCTTAACACAAGAAGTTCAATATCAGAGTTGGGCTAATAAACAAGGTATCCTCATCGTTTGAATCTTTTTTTTTTTTTTCTTTTCTGTAGGATTTGTTTCACTAGTTCCAAGAATTAGCTTGAAGTTGCAAAGTCAGACAAAAATAAGAGGAATGCCAATTGAGATGACTTTTTTCTTTTGCATTTTTAATGTAGTTAGTACAGGGTCTACAGCTTCTACAGGTTCTCATTATATAGATCCGACTCATAGTGATTGTCTTTTTTTTCAGCCTCCCAAGGTCTGGGATCACAAGTGTGCACCACCACACCCAGTCTCAATCATGGCTCAGTGTGCTCCAGGGGTAGGGCTGGCAGGGCAGGTCAGGGATCAAACTCCTGCTGCTGCGTTCTGCTTAAACAGGTGCTTTAGTCCACTGAGGTATCTGGTTGGCCCTCATTTTTTGCATTTGTAAAGAATAGTACTTCATAGTATTACTTCTTTAGTGTTTTTCAATATTATTTGTATTGTTTGGATACTTTGTAAATAAGCATGTAATAAACTTGTATGATTCTTATAACTATATTGAAACAGGCAAACAAATTTTTTATGTGTCTGTTTTCTGGATTTTGAGAAGACTCTCTTAGTTTCAGAGGTTTGGTATCATTTGGTATTTAAGAGGCAAAGTAAAGAGCCAAAGCCAAGGCTTCTCTGTACAGTATACAGCTAACCATCCCAAAGGGAAAAACAATGCAAAGATACTGAGATACCTTTTTATGATCTTCATTCCTTGCTAATGGTCTCAAGGTTGAAAACTTCAAAACTATTCCTGAGGTTATATTTGTAATGATGGTACCATAGGCATCTGCTCTCTATATAGCTAAGTAGTCTACTTTTGTTATTTCACTGAACTGTCCTCATAAAACCTGTTTGTTGAAATATAAACAGACACAAATTAAACGGTGTTTAGTGCAACAGCAACTCCTTGTGAATTTATGAATGACTCTCAGAAGAGAAGGAAGCAGTCTGTGGGAGCTAGCTTACCTCCAGGTGAGACTTGTCACCCACACTTTAAGGAGAACTGACACTAGACATTGTTTAGTAGCTCAAGAAAGCAATTCCCTCCAACATCCGCTCAGTGGTGTGCATACTATACACAAACATAACTGATGGTGTCAGGGAGTGTGAGAGCAACAAGTATGATGGATATTGTTTGAAAGGCCCTAGACAGCCAGAATGAAGTAGGGCTTGAAGAGATGTAGTATTGCTCAATCAGAACTTAAGTTCACCAAGAAAATGCTTAGCACAATAATAGACAAACTAAATGCTGCCCCTAATGGTCTTACAATGTGTGCCTTTGCCAGTAGTACTGAGTAGCTGTGAAAGAAAACATTGCCTAAGGTTAGTTTCTGGGAGGTGGGGAGGGGTACTCAAGCTTTGAGGTTGGAAGCGGCTTAAGGATCCCACACTTTTCACAGTTCTGGTGGTTAAATTTTGCAAATAAAGACTAGGATGCTTGTTATAGTACTACAAGATAAACCCTGAGAGGACTTCACTGACCACATAAGAAATATAAAGTTCATGTGTTGGTATATAAGTCTTGATCTATCTAGGTCTTAACCATCCAGCAGAAAGGTATAAAAATGAAGTATACATCGTGGGGCCATAATATTAAGCTGAGCTGTAAATGGCTATGGTCGACAATTTCTTTGAATAACTCAATATTGTTGTTGTGGAATGCTGGACTGTGTTGGACTGTAGTGTTGAGTTCAAGCACCTAAGTTAGTTGAATGACAATGGAGTGGCCATCTTTGACAGGTGTAGACAAAGGAAGGGGTGTAGAAAGAAAAAATCATGAGTGTGTATAGACAGTACAGTTGGGATCGATAACGCTGTGCTTCTACATAATTCTATGAGAGGCAAGATCTGCACTAATGGTGGTTGGACAGGATATTATGTCGGCTTCCAGTACTATGGTCATCAACTAGGAAAATAATTATTGAATTTTTGATATAATTTGTGTATAAAAAATAAGATAAGTAAGCAGCTACACTCTTAATTTACTGATAAGAGACATCTGCTAAAATAATCTGTAAATGTAATATCATGTATGCACCTTGTATGATACCAAAACATTAGGAAAACAGTTTGCAATGTATTAATTTATCAAATATGTCTTGTTAAGGTGTCTTGAAATTGTCTGATTGATATTTGTACTTCAATAAAATAAAAAATAAATTAAAAAAAGAAAAAATGTGGAAAAATGTAAAAAAAAAAAAAAGACTAGGATGCTAAACTGTTTGGATTTCAGATTGACAACAGGTAACATGATAATATAAATATGACCAAAATTGTTCTAAGTATATTCCATGCAATATGTGGGACACACTTAAACCAAAGATGTGTTCATTACTTAATGGTAATTCAGATTTAACTGTCTTGGGTTTTATCTGGAGACTGTACAATTAATATCAGGACACACTGGCAGTACACATTGAGATCTGAGGTAATGTCAAAGGTAATTGTTAGTACTAATATTCTAAGTATAGCTATGTACTTTTTGAAAATTTAAGATAGGACTCAAGTTTCTGTCTGTAACTGAATCAGTTTTGCTCATTTATATTCTAATATGATAGCCAAAGGAAGAGGGAAATGTAGACTTATAACTGGCATTGTATGGGTTAAATCTATCAATTTACTTAATGAATTTTTGGGTGCCTACTGTGTACAAGGCAGATTGATGTATTCCATGGATATCACGGTAAAAAAATTAGATGTTATTTGCACATGAGTGTCAAGCTTTATTCATAATAACCCCAAACTGGATATAGTCCTGATATCCACCAACATATGAGTGGATAATCAAATTTTATTTATTTTACTATTAACCCATGAAAAATAAACTATTGAAACATGGACCTGCATAGTTTAATATTGTACACACTACACTGAGAAAAAGGAGACAGGAAAATAAAATATATTTATATTAATCCTCTTTTAGAATAATAACAGTAATTTTTACCTTTTTCTGTATAAAGGTACTTTTAAGGATGATATATTTTCCACATCTTGTTTGTGGTCATCTTTTTAAACATACACATTGGTCTAAATCCATCAAGCTATATGTATATAGTGTGCAAATTTTACTGTTTATGAACTATTACTGAATTAAAATAGTACATGGATTTTGTGCCATCAGATGGGACACACATATTTTCAGATATTTGAAAGGATAATTGTAGGATGGTCAGAGAGTTTAGCAGACTAATGGAACTGCTTAGGCAGAGGGCAGCTACTTATAACTGGCATTGTAAGGGTTAAATCTGTCAATTTACTTAATGAATTTTTGGGTGCCTACTGTGTACAAGGCAGATTGATGTATTCCATCAGCTACTGGGATTCAGCGCCCTTCATACTGTGGTGGCTCCACCCCCGAGGCAAGCTGAGACAATGACTGAGACTGGGAGTTGCGGCACCAGAACTTGGGAGGCTGAAACAGGAGGATCACTCTGAGTCCGATCTGTGTACTGAGACCTTGTAGACCCTGTACTAAAAATACAAAATAAAGGATAATTGTGATAAAGGTAACAGAAATAAAGGATGCCCTGAAAGATTACAGTTTTAAGTCATCAAGAAATCAGCATTATTCCTTCATTCAGCAAATATTTACTGACTTCCTACTGTGACAAGTAATTAACTAGACCTAAGGTATGTACTGTTAAAGAAAATATACCAGAAACCATGAAGTCCACTTCCAACACTCACTCTCTTCTCAGTTATTGTTATATTTTATTTTGAGCTAGGGTCTTGCTAGGTTGTCTAAGATGGCTTTGAACTTGTAATCCCCTTGTCTCAATTTCCCAAGTAACTGGGATTACAGGTATACACCATTGCATCTAGCTATCTTGGAGTTTATATTCTCACAGGGAAAGCAAACACTGGGCAAGTAAATTATAGTCTCTTCATTATAATTGTGCTACATTACACAAAAGAGAAAAAATGTGCAGATATAGAACACAGTAAAAGGGTCAATGAGACTTACTGGTGGAATCAGGGAAGAGAAGGATCAACTTAAAAAGTGTTGCATAAATTAAGCTCTGAGATGAATGAGAAAGCATAAACTAGCTCAAGAGATGGGGATGAGGCAGAATCCAGCAGAGAACAGGATGTGCATGTACCCTCAGTAAGACAGAGCATGACACCCAAGAGAAAGGAAAAGGAAGCCAGAGTAACTGAAATAACAAAATAAAAGAAAGCGTGGCATGGCATAATACTATAGACAGACAAAAACCAGCTCACACAGTCTTGTAAGTCACGTTAGAAAGGTTGGTTTTTATTTTGAGTATTAGAAAGTCACTGAGTAATTTCATCAGAGTAACATGACCAGACAGAAGTTTTAGAAAAAATTAGTTTCAGCAACAGTGTGGGTGATGGACAGGTGTGAGTGGTAGTGAGGTGAGGAAGAGATTAATTAGGAGAATGTTGCAGTAGTTCAAGTGAGAGAAGATGGCAACCTGAACAAGGATTTCCCAATTCAGACTGTAAATTTTCTTAGTTGTAAATCATTCATGATCTCAAATTCATTGTATTTTCTTTCTGTTTCTTAGGGAATGACGTAAAAACTGATTTTAGAAAGCTCTTTAATGGTAAGTTCTTAGTTTCATATTTGGTCATTTTTTTGCAAGCGCAAACTACCAAATCTCGCTGAAGACAAAATGAATAATGTGAATACCTTTTTAACTATTAAAGACATTGTATTACTAATTAAAAACCTTCCCAAGGTGATTTTTAACCAACCGTTAAGGAATAAATAATACGCATTTTTTCACAAAATGTAAAATGAGAAATCAATTCCTAACTCATTCTGTGAATCCGGTGTTATCATTACAGAGCAGGGAATATAGATACATTAGATATCGATCCATTAGCCAAATAGCAATAATTTGAGCTTTAATAATAATTTTAATAATGATATAGTTAAAAGACTTAAAACTCTGAATTCATAATGCTTCTTTTTCTCTATCTACAAACACACATGCACATGTGCACAAACACACACACACACACATACACACTTCCCCCTATACACAACCCCGTCCTCAGTAACCTATAGAGGATGCTAGAGAAATAACATTATTTTTTAAATTAGTGCTTTCTAAAAATAGTTTGTAAACCAAGCATTTATTTAACCTACCTTTCCTAAATGATCTATAACACAGGGTAAAGGAAAATTAAAGAGATATTTCTTCTAAATGCAGTATTCAAATATATAAAAGAAAACTAAAATTACAAATTTTCAATTTTTAAGAAATAATAGTTTGAGGGAATAAATATGAACTGCTAACATTACAGATAAAAGAATAGATATTGTAGACACCATATAGTCTAATAATGATGGAAGAATATATCAAGATTTAAGAGGCAGAAATGAAAGAGAGAGAGAGAGGAATTGAGTTTTTAGATCTAATTACTCATATGTCACCATACTTTTCAATAAATACCGGGAGGTATAAATCAACAGATCAAAACTGTGGGGATCTTATAGGGCAAAGGGTCCAATTTCTTCAACTAGATATTGCTGAGAGCAAAAAGAAACTGTAGAGAAAACCACAGATTAAAATGATTAAGAGATTTATCATCCAATTACAATGTAGAGAATTTATGCATTCACATATAAGGGCATAAACTCATGTATGAAACAATGAAAAAACACTAAACAATGGACATCTGATTGCATTATGGCACTAATTAGTCCTATGTTATTGTTGGTGTTATAATAAGTATTTTATAAGTCTTTATAACTTATTTTTGAAATATACATAATAAAATACAGATGAAATGATATCGGGGCTTTGCTTCAAAATAACTGAAGGCTTAGAGATGTAAGGATGAATAAAACAAGATACTTTATGAACTGGTTAATGTGATCTGAGAGCCGGGCGTGGTGGCGCATGCCTGTAATCCCAGCACTTGGAGGCTGAGGCAGGAGGATTGTTGTGAGTTCGAGACCAGCCTGAGCTACAAAGTGAGCTTAAGGCCAGCCTGAACTGCATAGTGAGACCCTGTCTCAAAAAGACAAAAAAAAAAAAAAATGTGATCTGAGAGATTGGCACATGGGAGGAATTTCACTGCACTTATCTACCTTGGGTGTTGCACATACTAGGGAAACACATTTAATGGAAGATATATGAATATATGAGAATTAAAAAATTGGCTTATGATAGCTACTTACATGATAGAGTGCAAAAGCCTTTTCTGCTTTGGAGATCCAAAGGGAGCCGTCCAGGTATGAAGCTCACTTTAGTGTTACATGCAAGTCAGTATCAGGGGCCAGTGGAATTGTGCTGGAAGACTAGGGGATGAGGAGTCTGTACTGGGAGCTAGGAGATAGCAACCAAAGTGCAAGTGAAGACTGGAGCTCCTCTAAAGAAACAGAAGTGAGCCTTATTTCTTTCCCCTTCACATCATTGAGTCGACAAGCCAGCCTAGAGTGGGTCTTCTGTCTTCAGTATATCCCCTCTGCCACACTCAGAACTGCTGAGACAATTTAGCTTCTTGTTCAAATTGATACAGTCTTTTAACTTTCACAGATGTGTTTGAAATCTTCTGAGAAAAATTTATGGAATGAATTTAGGTTTCTAAGTTGGGGAATGGATAGACTAGGATGAATAACTGGAGAGGGGATGAAGAAAGAAAGGTGTCAAAGCAGCAATAAGGCACATCATAGTGTCCCTTGAAAAGAGGAGAATCATGAGTTAGTATTAATTTGTCTGTGTGTCTACACATTCACTCACATGTGTATGTGTATATGTATACAGAATATATTCAGTTTTAGATATGTTCAATTGGATTTACCTGCCAAAGGAGATGTGTCTAAGCAGTATGATGCATATGGGCTCAAAGTATGCCAGAGAGATTTAAATGAATATATTGAATAGTACTTGGATAAACAGAAAAGTGCTTGGAAAAGGCTCTAAAGAACACCTACTTTGAATATGTGAACAAATGGATTAGGACTCAAACTCATGTGGGCAAATGAATTAGGGCTCAAACTTCTGAGCCTTAATTTCTGTACCCCCCAAAAGGGGAATAAGGGTACTATTATGGTTTATGTCTGTCCTCCAAAGCCTCATATAGTCATAGGTGGGGCTATTTGGAGATGGCTGGATATGGAATGGGTAATGCTTGGATCAATGATGTGTGATTATGGAATTTGTCCACTCATTGATATGTATAGTTCTGGGCAGGATTAAGGATATCCCAACCTGACTACAAAGCAGACTGGAACATTCTGTCTTCCAGTATCTCACATGTAACCCAGGGGGAAATGTTCAATCCAGTCCCATTCTAATAGTGTGTCAGTCACTCGGAAACTCCAGGAAAGACAGTTTTGAAAATATTTACATGATGCCTTGAATGGCTCTTGCAGTTCTCTACAGGTATTGACTACCTGATCTCTCACAAGACTGTAAATGACTGCAGTGCAGGCATCCACAGAAGACTTGAGTCTTGTGACTAAATGTAATTTACCACACTTAAAGGACATTGTCTTTCCTTGAAATATCCAGTCATTATTTTGGAGGGATGATTCTCATAAACCAGGCTCTGAGAGTACATATAAGGTTAGACAATCCTAAGATGCACTTTGAGACTATGTTAAGTGAAATAGATCAGATTCATGAGCTTAAATATCACATGTGTTGTCTTACATGACAAACTCATATTATAAAAAACAGAATAAAAGATAGATAATAGGTGATAGGAGAAAGGATATTTTACTAAAGGGAAAGGGGCCAAGAGATAGAAGGGAGAGGGATAGAAAGGGCTGAGAAGATGTTAAGATATCTTATGTACATGTATCAACTCCCCATCAAAACTGTAATCATTATGCCCTACAAACATTTGCCAATAAAAATAGTTATGAAAATAAAGAGTTGGAAAGATGAGGTTGCTGGCTCAGTCCACAGATGCACTGTCTAATTTGGCCCAAATCAAGCTGTCAGAAAGAAACATCTAGACTCCTCAAAGTTTCATTATATATGGTTTTCACTCCACAAACACAATTTTTCCACCCTTATCTTAGGTTCTAGAGATTAGGCAACATACAGGGAGAGACTCTGGCAGGCCTGAGGTCTCTTGGACCATCACCACATTGCCCTTATACACTGTGCACAAAGCCAAGATAAATATTTATTGAATTCATAAATTCAATCTGTTGATTAACCAATCAGAATAGTCTAAAGGGAGGAAGGCATTCTGTTTCTGCCTCTAGATTTCTCAAGGATTCTCCCAAATCAAGTGAACTGTCCACTTACAGATGAAAGCCTGAGTGTCATTAGTATCGTTATCAGGACAACATGAAATGTGAGTGTTTTCTTTCAGCTTTATACTTTTACCATGTCCTAACTTTTCTCTGGGTAGTGGTACAAATCTTTTTTTGTACAGAGATCTCTCTAATATTCTCAGAGCCTACCAGTGTGTTTAGTACATTTTTAGGTAGTCGTTTATAATGTGGGTCAGGGCTGTCCAGATAAAGAGAGAGATCAAAGCTGGGATCTCTCTCTCTCTCTCTCTCTCTCTCTCTCTCTCTCTCTCTGTCTGTCTCTCTGTCTCTGTCTCTC
>PVKA01021185.1:0-39061 GCA_004027165.1 Ctenomys sociabilis | reverse complement strand
ATGTCTGTAAGTATAATATCATGTATGTACCTTCTATGATACCAAAACATTATGAAAACAGTTTGCAATGTATTAATTATTCAAATACATCTTGTCAAGTTATCTTAAAATTGTCTCATTGATATTTTAAGAATATCAATTTTCTTTTCAAGAAAGGAAATAATAAAATAAAATAAAAAATACAAAAAATTAAAAACCCCTTCTATTAATAACAAAATTCATAAATGTAACAGGATACAAAACCAACACTCAAAACTGAGCAACATTATTGTACAACAGTTACAAACTTACGTAGGCAGAAATTAATAATTCAACATCTTTTATAATAGCATTAAGACAAATAAAATATTTAGCAATATACCTGACCAAGGAAATGAAAAAATCTCTACAATTAAAATTATATTTCCAAAACAAAATTGAGAAAGATCTAAGAAAATAGAAAGATATCCCTATTCCAAGAAAAACCAGATACAATATAGTAAAAATGAGCATGTTCAAAACTTACATATATTTAATACAGTTTCAATAAAATAACAGCTTTCCTCATAGAAATGTATAAAATAGTACTAAAATTTATATGGAACCAGAAGAGATCTGAAAGACATAAAGCAAGTATGGGCAAGAAGGGCAATGTAGCGAGTATCAGAATTCCAGAATTATAGTTATACTATAAAACTATAATGATAAAAACATCATGGTATTGACAAAAATCAGATTTGTGGGTCAATGGAAGAAAAAAACATGAAGAAATAATTCCAGGCATGCTTATACACCTATCATTGACAAAAGGGTTGAACACATTTAATAGAGGAAAGATATTCTCTTTAAAAATTAGTGTTGGGACAACTAGCATTCTATAGTCTGAAGATTAATTCTAGATAAGTGTAGCTCACCATCAACTAAACTAAATCCAAAATATATCAAAGATCAAAATATTAAAATAGAAACACTTAATATACCATAAGTTAGTATAGGTAAAACAATTGAAAATATAGGTGGAGGAAAATAATTCATGAACACAACTCCAGTTTCACAGGAAATACTACAAAGAATCAATAAATGAACCACCTCAAAAACAAAAGGCTTATGCAGAAAAGGAAACCACCAACAGTATAAAACCACAGCCTACAGAATAGGAAAACATTTTGCCAACTACTCATTCTATTCTGTAGAAGAGAACTAATATCAAGGATATGTAATGAAGGGGCCCAGGAGATGGCTTGGTGGAATAAGCACTTCCCTAGCAAGCACAAGGGCCTGAGTTCAATCCCCAGTCCTGCCAAAAAAAAAAAAAGAAAAAAAGAAAAAAAATATATATATATATAATGAAGTCAAAAACATTATGACAGCTAGTGCTTAAATTTTTTCTTCTTAATTTTTTTTAACATTTTACATGATTATATCTAGTAATCCGATCAATTAATTTGAATTCCTTTCATTTTGCTTAGTGTAATTCTGCACTGTTTCTAATAAGAAAGAAAAAATAAAATAGGGCAACCTTACTTTTAGACGTAAAATATTGATCAATGGGCATATTATATGTTTTGATTTAGTCCTAGAGTCACCAATGTATCAAAAGATTCCTAATTTTTTTAATTGGAGAATATTATTTGTAAGTAAGATTTAGTCACTGTTCTGGTTTTTATCTAGTTGTTCCCCCAAAGCCTCATAAAGTCACTGTGGCAGCTACTACAGCTTATGATTAATTTATGATCCAATGTGGGAATAATAGATGTGAATTCTACCCATGTCCTGGGTGGATAGTTTGTATACAATATGAGGAAGGGAAACATGTTTGCTAGTTGCAGTAGCCACTGCTCCTCCCTTTGTTCTTTGCTATTATCCACTATCATGAACTGCTGCCCTCTGCCATGTGCCATTCTGCTTTGGAGCCAATCGAGTATGGACTGAAACCTTCACTAACTGTGAGCTAAATAAACCTTTACTTTCTTGATTCTGGTGACAAATATTTCATCCCAGCAATGACAAAAGAGTAACTGATTCAGTCACTTGACATATTCACAACCAAAGGATGTTGTTGCTGTAGTTGACAGAGCAAGAAATATATGTATATATGCATGAATAAACCTGTAAAGATTTCTGTATTTACCTTTCTTAACTTAAATTGGGTTAAACTGAACTATGAATTTCTCCAAAGAAAATCTGTTTCCATGAGGGTCATCCTGGTAGAATATGGAGTTTCTGATAGGAACATATTATACAAAATAAAACTATTATTTTCAATAGTCTTTGGTAAGTCCTTTATGCTCATGTATTAATTAATAGAATAAATACAAATTCTATATTTGAATGCATGCAGTTCATTATAAGAACACTTTCATGAATTTCTCAAATTTTTAATCTTTTTTTTTTGGCAGAACTGGGGACTGAACTCATGCCCTTGCCCTTGCTAGGGAAGTGCTAGTTCCACTGAGCCATCTCTCTGACCCCTCAAATTTTTAATATTGTTATCTTATAAATTAGCCTATAATTGGAACATTTAATTTCTTTTTTCATTTTAATGAGAAAAAAAGATAAAATAGCAATGAGTCAGTTTCAAAACAGGTTAGTAGGACAATTGCAATAGTTAATACATTACATGTTGTTTTCATAATGATTATTCAGAGGACAAGATACAAACACAATGTCTTGTCTAAACAATATTAATATAAACCTTTCTTCTCAATGAACTAAGAGAAATGAGATGTATATCTATACTAACAATCTTGTGTGTGTGTATCTGTGTGTGTGCATATATACATATATAAAAGAACATATGCATATATTTTTTCACAAAAATGCTCATTTATTTATACTTTTGCAAAGTTAGTAACATATGACACTAGGTTGCCTAGCAAGTAATAGCTGAATTTAACCAGAAAGGATGTTTATCTCTGTACTGAGATATCTTGTTTGCTATAGACTCTGAGAATTAGTCCCACCTAGATACAGTTCAATTTCCTAGCTTCAGTGGCTCCCAACATATACTTCTTTTTTGTTTTGTTTTGTCAGAGATGGGTGTCCCATTGCATTAGAGAAGATAAACTTGGAAAAGTCTTTAAAGGACCTTTCCATACTTGAAGCCAGTCTAAATATTGCAGGAACTTGAATCCAGCAAAATAACCCAATGTAGTCCAATAATGCATAGTATTAGTGAGTTATCAACATAATTGGCCATTGTCAGAAGTCACTGACTTGAACATTTTAGAGCTTAGCATATTAATATGGTGTTACTTTTTATAAGTCTTGGTTAAACTTTTCTGCTGCATAGTTAAGACCAAGTTAAAGCAGGACCTATATAACTAAAATAGAACTTTTGCTCTCTGACAAGGTCAGTCACATCTCCTGAGGATTTACCCTGGAACCATGTACATCACCTTGTAGATCTTCTGTCATTGTCAGCCATCTGAATGAGTCACATTGCTTGACCAATTTGCTTTCTGTGAAAGCCTGAGAGAATTTTTTATATATAGGTGACTCTCCTTTAGGCACACTCTACCTCATTGATTACTTTCTTCTGAGGCCCCGTAATTTCTTTGATCAGAAAATTTGGGACACCACTGATTACAGGGTGGCATAGCCAAAGTTCTCTTATGCTCTGAGTTCTCTCTGACCTTGAAGGGCTAAGGTTAAGGTATTTTTATACAATGGAGTGTTACTCAACTATAAAAAATAAACTCAATGCTTTTATAGGTAAATGGATGCAACTTGAAGCTATACTAATAAATGAAATAAACCAGATCCATGTCTGAAAATATTGTATTGTCTCCCTAGTGTAAGAACTCAAAAGAAGAAATAAAAATTGAACGTATAACACCGTTGAATGGAAAGACAGATCTTAAGGATTAAACAATTAAGAGAAAGAAAAAAGTTAGGAATTATGGTATGGACAAAACTATATGTATATAAACATATTAGTTAAGGTAATGGTCCTAAGAATCTCCATTAGGATTTTGAAAACAGCAGTTAATGGGTAGAATTCTCACCCTGACTAACTCTATATGCTGATATCTGTGAACTAAGCAATTACATTGAGGACAGAAATGTATAATATAAAAACATGCTTGAAATACTTGGAACATTTTATCTCTAAAACACTGAGGTTTGAAATCATGCTCAGGAATCATAAAAAAAGAAAAATGAAATCACATTTTCCCAAATCCTCAGCTTGCTAAAAGCATTCATGCTTTGCCCTACAATATACTCATTTATACTGTGAATAAATTGAGACTTTAGGTTAAAATTCTCTTTCATTTCCTTGAAAATTTCAGCTATGTTACCTGATCAGTTGTATTTGCTATTACTCTACTAACACTAATAAATAATAGTTATCAATTTTGGCCAAGTCTAACTTATTTTTAACAGAAAAAAATCTCATGGACATAGTACAAAATGTTTGTCCTACATAAGCATTTTAGCATGTTAGGAAAGTTTAGGAAGAGGAATTGAATGATTTTTTTCCAGCTACAACTACCTCTTTTCTACATGCATACATACATATACATATATATATATATGCATACATACATGCATACACACACATATATATATGCATACATACATGCATATATATATATATATATATATATATATATATATATATGACAAGCTGGGGGTTGAACTCTCAGGCCCTTGCACTTGCCAGGGAAGTGCTTATTCCACTGAGCCATCTCGCTGTTCTTTTTTATACATTCTTAAAGCAGCAAAAATATGTGCCAGTTATTCATTACATCCTGAAGTTATATTATGCTCTGATACATAAAGTAAAAACAAAGCATTCATAAATTTTCCTTTGTCACATATTTTTATAAATGTCCCATGGAACAAACCACATTTGTTTCTGTTGACATTATCAATGATTGCTTTTGCATACTGCTTCAGATACAATTGCAGCAAAGTCTTCAATCTACAAATTTATATGTATTTACTGCCTTGACCTTAACAGAAAATGTTTACTAATCCTTTAGCTTGATAGTCACAAAGATTTTACATTAGTTAATTCAGTTAGCCCAAGGCTTTATGCTATTACTCATGAAACTCAAAAATTACATTCAAAAGGAACAGAGCACTCAGTTCTGCTCTGACACTTGTCTCAAAACATGGATTCATACCAACATGTTTACTACATTGCAGGGTAATTTGAGCTTTGAGTATAACGCAAATTTCGCCTTTGCTTATATGCAGTTTTTCTGCAAGAAACATTATCTGAAAAGAAAGAAAAAAGCATACACTCAACTAAACTAAGTATCATAACAATACACAGAACGATCCCCTGCACACACACATGTACCCTACTTCAAATTCACTACTTGTCTTATATCGCTATTAATCGAGACACATATATTTTCATCTGGTTTAAGCTGTGTGTGTGTGTGTGTGTGTGTGTGTGTGTGTGTGTGTGATTTTTCTGATAGGAGATTTAAAACTGAACATGTGTTTAACCAAATAGTTTTTACTTGAAGTGTATGTAAGATTACACATTATCAGTTAAAAATTAAACCACAAATTAAAATAACACGGAAATATGATTAAATTGGTAAAAATTAAAGAGCAACATGTGAAGTGGGGCAAGATGTGGACTCACTACATATTCAGTGTAAAACAGTATAAATGATGAAATCTCAGTTGAAAGTTTCATAAATAGTGTGACTCAATAATTCTCCAAGAATATATTCAAGATAGAGTATTATTTATTCCACATACAAATTTATACAATAATATTAATGCAAGATTTCTTTATGATCATCCCAAAATGAAAATCTTATGTATTCTCAAATTTGAGAAAATATTAAAATATTACTCAGCATTTATAAGCAGGAATTATTGCATATTCTTTAGCAATGAAGAATTTCAGATATAATTCTTCCAGCTGAAGAACCTAGAATCAAGACAGTGCATTGCCTATGATGGTAATTTTTTTCATGCCAGCTTCAGTGGTGGGCAAGTGCAATGAAAGAAATACAAACAGTGGTGGCCACCAGAGCTGGCTGTGTTGGCTGAGGCTCTATATTATTTCTTTGTATTATTCTATGTATAATATATGAAATACTTTCAAAATCAAGCAAGGATCACAGGTACTATTTTAATAACATGTTGTAAAAGGCTTCATAAAATAGGTTTCCTTCTCAGTAAATTCCTATAAAATTTTAGCATTTTGTTTAGATACATTTGGGGCAGTTTTGATTTTTTGAATGCTACTATAACTATTTTGAAATTTTAGATACCCCTCTTTCAGGAAATAACATAATCGTAAGAATTGATTCCAAGTATTGTATAAAGTACAATTTTAGGTTTCTTCTTTATATGTAGTTAGGACAGGTTCCACAGTGTTTCAGTACACATATCAACTCATAGTGATCCTCTTGTTTTCAGCCTGTCTAGTGGTAGGATTACAGGCAGGTGCCACCACGCCCAGTCCCATCGCAGCACACCCTAGGTCACTGGGTATGGTTCTTTATTCAGCACACCCTAGGTCACCTAAGCAGGTGCTTTATTCAGCTGACCTATCTGTCTGACCTTACAAGTATAATTTTAGAATTTTGTTTCAAGTGTATATTGAATACATATTGTAAAATTGTAAAGAACTAACCAGCCAACAAAAACATACATATAACTTTCAAACCATGAATTCTAGCAGATACAGGAACATATTTGTGCATTACTGATCATTCTTTTAAATATAAACCATAATACAGTTTAATATACATAAAAATAAAGTATAATGACTTATTTGATCTTTCATTTTAAAAATACTGGGGTAAAGAAAAACCTTATTTTTCTAAGATTGTTTATTTCCCAATTGTGCAACTTCAAAAACAAGGAAAAGGTGCTCTTTTTCTTTCATGTATTTGTTTACTTGGTATAGAGTCTCACTCTGCACCTCAGACTCATAGTGATCTTCTTCTCTGAATTTCCCCAGCACTGGACCTACAGGTACACAGCACCACACCCAGTTTTGGTGCCCGGCTTGGCAGCATGGTACGTGGTGCCTGGATGGTCCCGGGTCCTTGTGCTTCACAGGCAGGCATTTAAAACTCTGAGCTATTTTCCAAGCCTGGGACAATTACTTTGAATAATAAAAAACACACAAATGACTTCATAAAGTGTTTATTTAATATATCTTCAATTCCTTGAGGCCCATTTCAGTAGCATGCATTTATATATTACATTAAAGATACATTTCAAATCAGTGAATAAATGTAATAAACTGATATCCTGAAACTCTTTGATAAAGTTATCTTATTGTTACCTTTTTTTTTTTTTTTTTGGAACTGGGAATTGAACTCAGGCCCTTGCACTTCCCAGGGAAGCGCTTATTCTGACCCCTTTATTGTTGTCTTAAGGTGAATGTAAACTGAGGTGGAATTTCGTGAGTTTCTACGTCGTTATCTCTTCTAGAAAAGAAAATCCAAAGATGGTGAATTTCATTGTATGGTTTTGAAGTTTACAATCAAATTCTAATAACGTTTTTGTGAATCAATTTCTCCAATGTCATCCGTACTTCAGTAATGCAAAAATGTTGAGCATGTAAGTTATTAACATCTTTATGATAACCTAATTGAAGGCCTGCAGGATAGCTCAGTGCACAAGTGCTTGCCTAAGCAAGCCGGATCCGATCCTCAAATCCATATGCCATCCTATCCTCTCCCTTGAACATGCTGAAGTTCCCCAAATTGTGCTTTTTTTTTGGTGGAGCCAGGGATTGAACTCAGACCCTTGTGTTTGCCACGCAAGTGCTTATTCTACTGAGCTATCTCCCTAGCCTCCAAACTGTACTTCTGATGTTAATATTTCCCATTAAAGGAAAATATTTCCCATTAAAGTCATCTCAGTCGACTGAGATGCAATAATATTTAGTACATTAAATTTTTCATTCAATAAATAGTATACAATATAACCAAACTTTGCTATGTAATGATATAATTTGGTTAGTCAAACATTCTAACTAGAAAGGCAACTATTTATGCTGTTAATAAATTGCTTTTAGAAATAAAAGTGTATGGGAGGCTGAGGCAGGAGGATTGTTGTGAGTTCGAGACCAGCCTGAGCTACAAAGTGAGCTTAAGGCCAGCCTGAGATGCATAGTGAGACCCTGTCTCAAAAAGACAAAAAAAAAAAAAAAAGAAATAAAAGTGTGTGGTCTTGGAGATAGCTCAGTGGTCTAAGCATCTGCCTGGCAAGCACTAAGTCCCCAGTTTCATCTAAGGTACCTTATACTGCACTGCCCTGGAAGTGTGCCTTGCAAGCTTCAAAACTGCCCAGTACTGAGGAGGCTGAGACAGGAAGAACACTGTGAGTCCCACCTGCATAGCAAAACCCTATATCTAAATAAGTGAAATACAAAAAATTAAAAGAAATAAAAATATTTGTATGTAAAATTATTCAATATTAAAATTAACCAGGTAAACTAGAATTTTCTTTGGTGAGTTAGACAAATGGAATTTAGAGGTATGAATTCTATAATCTATAGGAATCTAGATGAAAATTGAATAAAAATTTATGTTTGTTAAAAATCCTATAAAGACTAGTTTTTCTTGAAGAAGAGTTTTTACATGGATGTGTTGGAGGGCAGTGGTACAGAGAGCTTCATATAGAATTTATAGGATATTTTTTATAAAGAGCCAGGTGCCATTAAAAGGAGTAGAAGGAGTATTTTCCAGAAATCCTGCCATTAATTTTTCTCACTGGATAATCCATGTCTAATAGCTCAGACAAGCCACCTTACTCATTTAAATTTACTCTGTCAACAAATTTAATAAAATTAGATATTATTTTTTCTTAATTTTTATTATTATGCATTTTAAGAGAATACAAATAGTACAAATATAGGGGCTGAGGAGATACCTCAGGAATAAGCACTTGCCTGGCAAGTGCAAGGACTGAGCTCAGTCCCCGGTTTCATGAAACAAAAACAAAAATAAAAACAAAACAACAACAAAAAAAACCCAAATAGTACAAATATTGAAATGACACAGAATTTCACTAAGCAAAATCATAGAAATTCAATAATATTTGTATATTGCACAGAATTTTCTCCAAATGAATAGTTCAATTACCAGATATAAACATGATAAAATAGTTATAAAAATTAAAAAGAGAAAATAAATAAATAAATTTTAAGCATTAGCTGCTCCTTTACATGGACCAGTAGAATTCAGCAATACAATTATTCAAGCTCTTCTTCATGTACACATAAATATATCTTTTTCTTTTGTTTTTTCCATACAAGTTTTTCCTTCCCTTTGAACAGATTATTTTCCTTTCACAGTATCTATTTTTGTAAGTAGTTTGTTTCACAAGCATCTCATTGTTTGTCTTTATACTACATTTTAAAATTATTTCTTATAAAGGAAAAAAATATCCTGAAACATTCAAATTTCATTGATGTTTATGTTTTTACTGTACCTAATACTTATTGCTAAAATTTTCTTTTTAGATAATTTATTACAAGGTGTCCTTCACAATATCTTCATAAAAGTCCATGAAAACAAAGAGCAAATGATACTTGGCCAAACAGGACAGATAGGGATTATGTAACATTTTCAAAATAGAAAGAGTTTAGTTGAGACTCTACCAGATATGCTGTGCTCTTAGATCATCAATTTATCAATGGTAAAATGCATAAAATGGAAATCTAATTTTTCAATAGGAAATACATGCAAAATTAATACAATTTATTTTATGCAACAGATGGATAATATTGTAAACTAGAAAGCAAATCTAATTTTCTCTATGATCAAAAGATAATTCAGAAAATGATCTTCCAAAAACAAAGCAATGAATTCCAAGAAGCAAAATCTAATATAGCAGTTGACAAACGTTTACTGCAGAAACTGACCCTGTGAAAATCATTAACATAAATTCTTTGACCTGTGTAGGGACTATTGATTCAGAAAGCTCTATCTAAAAATGAGAAAGAGATATAGAGGTAAGAATTACAGATAGAAGCAGAGAGAGAAAGAGATAAAGAGACAAAGCACTAATTGCTCCTAGAGGTCTGGCACTGAAAGATATCCTTCTACTTTCTGTACCTATAAGGAATTGTTTTCCTTTTAAATTGATTATTAGCAATATTTACAATTTAAATATTGACTCATGATTGTTATCCAGAAAATTTGTTTCAGTAGTAGACTATGCAATTATATGTTCTTTCTATTTAATCCAGTAATACTTTCAGTTGTTCTGCTAGCTAAACACTAAGAAGAAATAGATATACTACATAAATCTTATTTTCAATGCTGTGAAATTCAGTGGTGAAATGCTTCCTATTTTCCAAAACCACTAATCATGAAAATCTTAGTTGGTAATAACAGAAATAAATTTTGGAACACTGCAATTCAACAGAGATGAAGTTGTATGTGTGTGTGTGTGTGTGTGTGTGTGTGTGTGTGTGTTTCTCTGTGTGTTTCTCTGTGTATGTGTGATATGTACAGATATGTTCCTGTATAAGCATTAGATAAAACAAATTAAAATACATTTCAGTCTTGGAAAAGTGACTAATGTAAAACACATATAAATGTCTCTAAGTATCTTCATTTATTGCTACAATATACGTTCATTCATTTTCTACAAGTTTTAGGACCTCTTTTTTTAAAAACTATTTTGCTTTTTTGATCATTTCTATGGAGTTAAATTTTTGCCAGCTCCATTGATAATGAGTGCTTTATTATTTCATCATTTTATGTTATGGTGAGTTATAATCCCATAGAGTAACAAAGTGAAGCAGCCCTCTTTTTGATGAAGGTCCAGTTTTCATATTAAAGATCTATGAGATGAATAGCACCATTGAGTCACAATTCATTACCATTTGGGTAATTTCTGATCCACTTTTTTATCTTATGGGATGTTCTTTTGGTAGATTGTTTTCTATACCTGCCTATCTCTGGAAACGTTCCAATATTCCTCTTATTTTTTTCCAGTTTAATCTTTAATCTCAAACTCTTCTCAATTGATAGGTCAGGGCTGATTGAGCTGGATTGTGGAATTAAGAGATATATCATTAAAATCCCAGTATCAGCTTTCAAAATGATAGTGTGTTTTGAAAAATGAGTATCTCTAATTCTCAAGCTCCACAGTAAAATTAATAACTGTCTCCTTTTTCTACAGAGAACCTATTGACCCTTAATACACATTTATCATCTATCATTATGTGATTTTCTGATGACTCAACAGAAAATGTGTGAACTGAGGAGAATTGATTGGAATGCATCCTGTAATAGATGCTGGAATATTCACTTGTTATGTAATATTTACACTATTCACAGAATCTCAGGATTTTGCACCATCACATATGGTTTATTAATCCCAAACTCATTAAAAGTAAGACGGTTGAAAAATATATTTATAACTACATATTTATATCTGCCTTTGTCTCTTTCTACATACCTGTACCCGTATCAGTCTGCTATTTCAGATGCACTCTGAGAACTCTATAGATATCATTGAATTTCATATCTTCATCTGTTTGTAGTAGCCACCAAGGGAATTAGCACAAACTTCTCTGAATGTTATTTTAAAATGTTTTAGTACTTAGTATAGAGCAGAGACTGCTGTATAACAGGGGTAGCTATGACAGTTCACAGTTTGAGTGCTGTGACAGATGTTGAACGCTATTAACACCGTCTCGTAGAACTATCATGATGACATAGAGCTGTATATGACATTTCTTACTCCAAATTAAACTGTTAAAGAATATAAATAATCATGAGCTAAAATAATCTAAATTATTCTGATGTAATTTTGCAACCAATCATTCCCTTTCAAAAGGTTGTTACAAATAAAAGGATTTGCACGATATTCAAAATATAGGTTAAAACATAGACCTTATGAAAATAAAATGGTTTCCAGACTACAATATTCTCAAACTTAGCTTTAGTGGTCATTACAATCTCAAACTTGGCTCATAATATATGATTGAGTGGGGAAGAGCTCTTTGTCCCATTATCCATCCCCTGAGGGAAATTAAAACAATTGAAAAAGTAACCATTTATCCTACAAATAATATGTGCAGGAGAATCTATTGTGATGTTTCCAGTGGTGTATATTAATGAATTTCATGGCATATAAAGCAAGTTTAAATAGAATGATATTCAGTGATTATGCACCCTCATAAAATCAGTGTTGCAGGTAGTGGGCACCTCAAGTATTTCAAGACGTAGGCATGCTTATCAGAAAGCAGCCACAGATGATAATCTGAAACCTCTAATTACAGGCTTATTATAGTGCAAAATCTTTCATATTGAAAATAATGGTGCAGTGTATATTCAGTAGTATGCCCAAATGTGTTAATAAAAATATTAATAGATTAAAATCTTTCCTCTTAATATTTCAAAGTCATGATCCAGGTAAATATACAATTAACTTTTTTTCCATATATAGTGCACATATCTGATACACATAAAAAGCTATAGTAAAATTGCTTGTTTGAAAGATACTCATAGGCATTTCATTATTGCTGAGGCGTCATACAAGAACCTCGATGAAATAAAAATTCTCTGTCTTATGGTTCCCTTTGCCTTTGCTAACAATTACTGGGATGCTCTGCTTGTCATAGAGGAGCCTGTCATAAGCTGCATTCAAGCAAACTGCATCTGCCCCGCTCCCCAGGCCGATGTTGCAAGCGTATACTTCCCTTTGCTAAGATGAAAACGGTATGGACTGGAGGTTACAGCATCCTTGGGTCATCATTATGCTGGAGGGTCATTCCAGTGTGGCCATTTGAAACCACATTGGCGGTAAGAGAGAAATCGACATGATTTGTATGGAATATGGTGTCTCTCGGGCTTTTCTTTTCTTTTTTGCCAGATGTCACTTAACATGGGTGAACTGTAGGTGGCTAAAATAGAGGTGCTTATCGTGGAGAAACAGGGGGCTGCAGGACCACACAGACTGCTCAGTCTAAGATCGTTCAGTATAAGAAAAGGCAGAAGGGCAGCAAGCAATGCAGAAAGTGACAAACCATTAAGCTAATCCTATAAAGATCTGGCCTGTCAGGCGACACATTTCCTGAATACTTAGAAAGCATGCTAGGAGTGGCTTATTAATGGTTCATCACAGTTCTTGAAGTGCTTAGATTGCTAATATGCAAACACTGCCCTTTTTGAGTTGGGATTTTCAGCACATCAGGATGTTACTTTCATAGCTACTGTATTTTTTTTTTCCCTCTTGGGTAATTGAAGCATTACCATAGAAGACAATGATTGATGATGTCTTTAAAGGTCTAAAAAAGCACAGGCTATTTTTGAAACTGTGCCATGTCTATATAAGGCAAGAAGAAGGAGCAATCTGAATTCTACCCTGTGCTAGAGCAACAACAACAAAGCCTGGAGGCTTAAGCAGAGATCAGGGCCCCTTTCATTTTTGGCTCCCACTTTCTCTGCACCCTTTCCTCTCCTCCTTGGATTTATTGACTACTCGCTCTGTTCTTGTAAGGAATGCTCTGGTGTTTGTCAGGCACTCCATGTAATTAGACCACTGTGCTTTGCAGGGTCTGGCTCCCCTCTTCATTCCTCAGAGTTACAAAGCTATTCTTGCTTTTGAACACTGCTTGTTTGGGTTGAAAACAAGGCATGAGGGTGGCAAGGATGTGTTTAGGGTCATTGTATATTTAACACACCATTTTACTGTATATTTACAGAATTTTGAAATAACCATTACATTTGCACATGTTTTCCCTGCCTTATTTTTCTTTGCTCTTAGTCATCTTTGATGCTCCATCACTGACTCAATCTAGTAACCATCTAGAAACCATCTAGTAACCATCTAGTGAGAATCTCAGCTTCCTAGGCATTGGGAATACAAAACTGTCTGTATACGTGTTCATGTATTTCCCACAAAAACTCAGTCTTGTAACATATGTAAAGGATGCCAAATAAATTTCAACCTAAAAATGGGGTGTTTTCTTTTCTTTTCTACTTTATCTTTATATAAATAAAGTATAAAAGGAGAATTTATTTTGGGTTATAAAGCAGCTAAAGTTGTAAACTATGGGTTAGCTCATGTCACTTCACATACATTCACAATCATTTCAAAGGATGGGAAAAGTAAGATGTTCTGTTTTTGAAGTCATATAAACTAGCCCAGATTTTTTTATTTAATACAAATTTAATACTGGATATTTGAATAAAAAAACGAAACTATGAAATCTAACCAAGCCAATAGGAAATAGTTTATTAAGCTTGTGTTTTATTCTGTTTTGTTTTGTTTTTCTCATTTAATTATGGCTTTGTGATCTTGGCTAAGATAATTAAACTTTCAGTTCTCTTATTTATGATATGACGACAACAAACTGACTTTACATGGTTGGCCTTTATATTATAAGAAAGATAAAGGAAAAAAAAAACAGGAAGAAAGAGAGAATATACAGCACAAGGTCAGAAAGAAAAAAATTTGATAAATGAATGATGCAAAGAAAAACAACAAATAAAAATATCAAAAAATTCATTTTGATATTGATGAGAAACTGGTTTCTGTTCTTCATTTTTCTTGGAAGACTGTCGAATGATAATTTGGGTTATTGTTTTATTTTTCAGAACCTAAACTTCTTACAAGTAAGAGAAATATATATTTAGTCACTTTTTTATATTCATATGTAATAGGATATAGATGTGCTCAATACTTCTATTAAAAAAATTGAGATAAAAAGAATCAGTTGAGGAATAATTATTATCGAAATTATTATTATCAAAATAATGAAAAGCAAGAAGGAAAAATAACAGCGATAAATAATAAAAAATAAGAGAGAACCAAGCAGAGGTCTTAGCACCTCGTCAGGTAGCTACCATTACTTCTCAGATGAGAACATTTTCAGGAGAATGGAAATTATTCTTTGCATAATAACATCATCAAGGATAGCTTTGCATAAAGCAAATTTCCATAATTTTGGCATGTGATATAACTAAAAATACCACATTGTTGTCCAGTTCTAAAATTACTCCCTCAGCCGAGCTGCTGGCGGGCCTCCCCATAACTGTGCCTCATTGCAGTGCCCAGAACATGACAGAATCTATGGCATGAGGTGGATCCCTACTTCCGACCTTCAGAAAATCAAAGCTTTTCAGCAAAGACACTTTAAAGACTTTCCAAATCGATAGCTGAGTGATCATTATGTGTTCTTCGGTTCTTGGTGGAGCCTTGCTATCTATCTGCTGCTATAAGAATAATACCTGCAGATTCACATTAATCTCTGCTTGCAGGTGCTCAATCCAAAAGTAAATTTCTACATAATCCACGCCAAGCTGTAGTAATATCTACAACAATGGTTTTGTTTGGTTGTCCCCATATAAAGCTTCGTACAGCAATAAAAAGTGGATTTGTCTCAATTGTGATGTGTTGCTATGCTCTGAACTTATGCTGCCTAGTTGTATAACTTCTTTTTTGCTTTAAGATGATGGACACTCAAACAATACCCTGGATGGGGTCCACAGCACCTGTCAAAGATACCTTATTTTCATAGTTCCCTCCAAAAACAACATGCTGAGTTTTTTTTCTCAAGCTAAAAAAAAAAAATGTGATGTTGAGAAGTCACTACTCTGACTTAGGAAAGAGAAAAGATCCATGGAAATCACTATATAACCTCTCCAAATGGCATGTTTACACGTTTTCTGGGATATTCAGAACTGTAAGACCATTTTTATGGGACAACGTGTATTATCTTGAAACTTACACATTGAAGCTTTTAGTACCTGAAGTGTCTGAGTACTTTGAACTGGGAGTTTTTGGAGATACAGATTTGAAGTATTAAAGTTAAAATTAAACTGTTAGGATAGACTATAATCTGCAAAGAATGTTTCTTTATAAAAAGAGATTATGATTCACAGAGAGATGTTTGGAAATATAAATTCATTTTTTAGGTTTTCATTAGCCTATCATACTGGATATAGTCTTATATGTCTTATTTTCATGCTACATTGAGTTGTTTCTAATATACATTAATGGTGCAAGAAATTACCGTTTGCTTCTGTTCTGCATTTACAGAACATCTGAAACTATATGTTTGCAGAAACAAAACCAATAATATAATCAAGCCTTCTGTTCTTACAACTAAAGCCTAAATATCTTCAAAAATTTAATGTTAGCTTTAACTCTGTTTCTTTTGCAACATATGTTCCAACAACAACAGAAAATGATGATTTAAATTAGATAGAAGTATCCTCTATTCACCTCTTCAGTACCATGATATGAATTCAAGCCATAGGCAACTTTTCGCTGGACCACTGCATCTGTCTTGGAACTAGCTTCTGTATGGCCATTTTCCATCAAATACTCTAGATTAGTCACAATTTCCTTTTAGTGTTTTGTCTTTGCCTCTAGTCAAATTTTAAACTACTAGTTAAATATTCAATATTCTTAGTGATGAAATATAAAATATTTAATAATAGTTTTCATACTTATCATTTCTTTTTAGGGACATGTGACTTATCTATAGGAGCAATGACAGCCCATATTAGTTGCCAGACCAGAGCACATAACCTATTAAAAACAACAATATCTTAAATTTTGAATGATGTTTCTCTTCCTTAAAGGATGTCATCATAAGATACAGAGTTAATCATGAAGAAGACAATTGAAGTCATATGAAAGAGTTCAACAAAAAATTTATAATGGTTTAAAAGAATAAACTAAAATCAGAATATTTATTAACTGCATGCAAGATATAAACTTTTAGTTAACATGGCTTACAAAATATGTAGATTTTCAAAGCATAATTTTCAAATGCATTTAATAAATAAAGTTTGATAAGGAAGGTTTTGTTACAGTAAGAAAGAGCTGAACTAAGTACATTCCCTTTAAAACATATAAATGAAGAAACTCTTTAGCCTTGATTAAGAATTAATTCCAAACAAGAAAAACCTGCAGTACTTTCACATAAATAATAAATTAGCTTCATAAAGATAGACTGACTTCTCTTAAATGGGTTTTACTCCATTTTTAAGATAAAATAAGTGATCACTAAATAAGTAACAATAAACATGCTCTTGAGGAAACCAGATATTATGAATGAAACAGAAAATTCAACAGATAGCATATATAAAAGATGAATACATAGCAGATAAACTAATTTTTAAATCCTATCATTAATGTGTCAAACAGATCACCGGTCATTTAAATGGGTAAAGACATAAGAGAAAATCTTATTTTATTCAAGTAACATACACAAACGATTGGGAAAACATTAAACAGAAATTCTAGTACTGGAAAGTAGAATAATACAAAGTTACAAACTCTGTGGATCAATTGCACCCAGTGTTGAAAGTAGCTAAAAAGGAAAAAAAAAAAAAAAAAAAAAGAGGTCAGTGAGAATTACCCAGAGTATAACCTCACACCAGCAAAGAAACTGTGCAGAATGTGATTAAAAGCAGCAGGATTCTTCCTGTGTGCAAAAAATTGTTAGATCTTGTTACTTGATACATTCAACACACCTGTTTATTTTGATTTGGTGAATTGAGACTATTTATTTTGATGGATTTCAATGCATTTGTTGCGATATTATTTTCTTGTTTATTTTTTTTTATCCCCTGTTTAATTATTTGCTTTGCTTGGTAGCTTCTTTTTATTGGTGTTTTGGGATTGTGGTCTTCATTATCTCTTTCTACAGTAACCTTCAGAGAAGAATTGTTTTGGCGATCATGAATTTATGTAGTTCTTTGTCATGGACGTATTTTATTTCTGTATTGATTTTGAAAGATATTTTCACAGGGCATCATTCTACTTTCTTTTAGTACTTGAAATACTTTGCTGAAAGTTCTCCTTGACTTAGGATCTTATGTGTGAAGTCTGCTGTGATCCTCATGGGCTTTCGTTTATAGGTGAATTGTTTCTTTTCTCTAACAGCTTTTAATATTCTGGTCTGTGTGAAATTTCTGAACTCTTGATTGTTATATGCACTGGTCTAGTTTTACTTTGGCTATGGCTAATTGGAGTTCTGTATGCCTCACTGATTTCCTCACTGTTTGGAAAGTTTCTGCTGTTCTATGAACATGTTTTTACACTGTTTCCTGCTTTCTCCCTAAATCTGATCAATCCTATGATGTTCTTCTATACATAGCCTTGCAGTTGTTGTTTTGATTCTAAATGGTCCTTTAATATGCTTAAGAAATATTTATTTCTTTTCTACCTTCTTGCCATCCCATCATCTAGATCTGATATTACATACTCATGATGGTTCAATAGTTTCATTGAGGGGCCAGGGAGATGGCTCAGTAGAATAAGTGCTTCCCTGGCAAACACAAGGGCCTGGCAAACACAAAGTTTCAATAAAATTTTGAATCTCTTACATAGCTCTTTGAATCTATTTCATGGATTTGATTTCTTTCCTGTGTTGGACATTCACAGTTTCCATCATTTTCCTAAGCACTATTTTTAAATATGTGTTTACTCTAGATTTACACTGTCTACTCTAGATTCTTGAATTTGATTGTCACCTATTTTCTGACAGTTTATTTAAAATATTATTTTCTTGGCCTAAGGTGATAGCTCAGCAGACTAAGTGGCTGTTTAGGCAAGTGCAAGGACAAGGATTCAATCCCTGTCACCACATGTCATACTGACCCAATCAATGTACCAATAGCATACTTCATAATATTGGGGAAAGCAACCCTAAAACTTATGGAACCAACAGAGGCCTGTAATAAGGAAAAACTCTGGAAAACATAGGCAACTCAGGGGGCATTATAATCCATAACTATAAATTATATTACAAAGCAACTGCAATAAAAAGAGCATGTTACTGAAAAAAAAAAAAAAAAAAAAGACCAGTGAACCAATGGAATAGATTAGAAAGTGCATGAAACACCTTCAAACACACTCATCTATCTTACCTCCAACAAAGTTGCTAAACACCCTTAATAGAAGAAAGATAGCCTCTTTAATAAATGCTGATGGAAAAACTCACTTGCCATATGCCAGATGAAAATTATATTGAGATCTCTCAATATCCACTAATGTAATATCAAAGTAAAATGTTGTAAATATTAAAACAGCAACAGTACATTTGCTAGAAGATGGAATATGTAGAACTCTTAAAGGAATAGTTGTAGGCAAAGAATTTATAAACCAAGCCCAATCTACAAGTGAACTATCAGAAGGACTCAAACACGAGGATCTCATTGTATTATAGGGCTTTTCTACAGCAAAAGAAATCATCAACAGAGTGAAGAGATAATCCACAGCGTAGGAAAATATTTTTGGCAAATATTCCTCAGATAAAGGACTAGCACCTAGAATACATAAAGAACTCAGAAAAATCAATTAAAGATTCAGTTCAAAACTGGGAGTCAAAATTAATGCACACTTCTCAGCTTGAGGAGTAGAAATGGCATGTAAATATATTAAAAAGTTCAATGTCAATGTTCATTAAAAAGAAGCAAATTAAAACAGTGCTGAAATTCCTTTTCATTCTAAAAATAATGACAATTTTCTAGAAATCAACCAGTAGCAAATGCTGGCAGGGATATGGAGGACAATGGGCCCTTCTCTGTTGGTAGGAGTGTAGATTTGGGCAACCACTATGGAAATAATTATGGAGGTGCCTCAAAATCTTAAAACTAGTGTTTCCATCGGATTCTCAGTTATTCTCCTTCTTGATATCCTCCGGAAAGAATTTGAAGTGCCATATTATGATGAGAGAGCCACATCTATGTTTGTATCAGCACAATGGCAGTACCTAAACCTTGGAAACAATCCAAATGTCCATCAAGCAATGAACAGATAAATATGTGGGTATTTTTAATATAATGGTTTACTATGCAGCAATAAAGAATAAACTTGAGAATTTTATAGGTAAATACAGATCTTGAGACCATACTCATTAGTGAAATGAATTGTCAGTATGCTATTGTTTGTTTGATGTGTGAAAAAAGGTGAAAATAAGGACCAGAGTGTATAATACATATTATATAATTGGAAGAAAATGCTTAATTGGGGAGAGGCACCAGGAAGAGGGAAAGAAAGGGATGGAAATACAAAAAAATGTGAAAAGAACAATTTGAGGCAGAGCTCTTACAATTATGAGTGTAAGAGAGATTACAGGAGGGGCAAGAGAAAGGGAGAAAAGGAGGAGTAGAAATAATTCATGTACAAGTACAAATTACCCATGATGTTAACAATAATTGTATATTTTAAAAGCACCACTATGCTTAATAAAAAGGAAAGTAGGTTTATATAGTGATGAATTATTATTTTCAAATGTATGACATGAACATCATATAATTTTAAAGGTCAAAACGTGTTTTACTGTCATTCATATAATTTTGGGAATATCCTGTATGAGGCTAAACCATAGATTAATACTGAATTTTTATACACTAAAGATCCATGTTATACTTTGTTATTGCTATGTTGGAGGAGATAAAATGATTACAATACAAAGAAATACAGTGTGAAATATGGACTAAAAAAACACAAAAAAACATTTCTATGATATTCATCCTATTGTTTTCACTGTCCACTAATAATAGATATAGTTATTTGTTGAAACTTTAGTGAATACTTCGATATATAGTAATACCATAGTTTATGAGAAAAATTTGTTCATCTTGTAATTGAGAGCGCTGGCATATCAAAGCATAATGAAAGAGAGTGAGAGAGTGAACTAGTTGTCAGTATGTGATGCTGGTATGACACATTTGCTCCTTTATCAAGTTTCCAAATGCTTGCTTAGGGTGTGTAGCACTCGCAACGCCAAGTTGCTCTCAAATCAAGGTTTGATTCTCTATTTTCTAAAAATTTAACAGTTTACTTTATTTAAAACAAAACTCCAAATGTAATGATACATGCTTGTAATCCCAGTATTTGGGAGGCAGAAGCAGGTTGATAATTGTGAGTTCAACAACAGCATGGACCACAGAGTTAGCTTAAGTCCAGCCTGAACTGCATAGTAAGACTCTGTCCCAAAAATAAACACACACACACACACACACACAAAAGAAAACAATAGTTTGGTTTTTCAGTGCATTTTCAAATTTTTATTTTAACAGTGATCTACTTATTACTTAATTTTATGAAAACACCTAGCATCTGTCATGGGAGAGGAGAAAACATGTTTCTGTAAGTGATGCAAAACAAACAAACAAACAAAAGTGAAACAAGTATAATGACATATGTCTTTAATCCCAGCTTGTGGGCAGCTGAAATAGAAAGATCATGAGATCAAAGTCATATTGATCTACATAGCATGGGGTTTTCAGAAAAAATCAGAACTCAACAAAAGAACCAATAACGTTTTACTTCTGTCCTTTTAACTTTATCTTACTTTTTTTTTGGCAGACCTGGGGATTAAACTCAAGCCCTTGCGCTTGCCAGGGAGCCATCTCCCTGGTCATGTTATTTTTATATTAATGTAAATTGAGTGAATCATACTGGAATTATTATTTAAACTTCATTGAAAATTAAATTTTTATTAATTTTACTAAGAAAACTGCAATGAGACAGTTTCAAAACAGGTTGTTAGGAGAGGTACAACAATTAATACATTCCATATTGTTGTCTTTGTAGTAGTCATTCATAGCACAAAATGTAGAAATGATATCCTGTCCAAACACTATTAGTACTAATCTTCTTACTGAATTAAAAGAAAATAGCTGTATATCTATCTTATTTTGCATATATAGATACAATATTGCTCTTCATTTATATCTCATTTTTGTTTCATTATATCAGAGATGGGTATTCCATTGACATTCAAATATTGTAGGTGTATGATGTCTGCAAAATATTGCAATATACTCCAGTAATTCTCAATAGTAGTGGGTTATGCACAGGACTGGCAATGTCCGAATCTGTTAGCTTGAGCCTTGAACAGCTCAGCATATTAACATGCGTTCACTTTTCATAGCTTGTTTCTACCCAGCCAAGTGCCTTCAGGACTCATCCCTAAACCTTATATGACATTTTTTTAGAGCCTTTGTCTGTGTCAGCCATGTGAATAAGTCATGGCCATTACTTGACCAATTTGCTCTATGTGAAAGCCTGAGAGCATGTTTTCTGCCAAAGTGGCTTTCTTTAGACATCCTCTACATTATCGATCACATTCCTCTGTGGCCCCATGATTTCCCTGATCAGAAAATTTGGGACACAACTGAATTACGTGATGTTACAATATATATTCTACTATGTCTTGAGTCCCCAATGACTATTAAAGGCTAGGGGCAAAATGAGGCTGTCCTTGCGGCCCTTTTATTTCTGTAATTTTTGTTCTACAAACTTAGGATGTTAATCCTCCAGAAGAGAAGTTAATTATTACCTTACACCATTCACAGTTGAACTTAACTTCACTATCTCTCTGAATATCAAACATCTTAGGTACAGGATAGAACATGTGTTTTCCATCAAGCACTGATATGTTAAACTTTAAATCTTTACAAAATACGGGAAATAATTAAAAAATAAAAATATTAATAAATAATTACATATTTTTACACAGAAACTCATACATTTAACCATATACATCACTGTAGCAGGACAGTCCTGTGACAGTTTCTTTTATGTCTCTTTCATTCACTTATTATCCTTTTTTCAAAAAATAAAAAGTATTTACTTGTGATACAATCTGGCCATAATTGGTATGTCATGACAAGCAGTACATATTTAGAAGACCGGAATAACAGGCCATGTTACACAATGCTATGTTCAGTGTGGTTGCTCAGGTCACAGATATTAGCATATATGGTTAGTGAGGGTGAGAATCCCACCAAGTAACTGACAAGTTCAACAACCTGGTGATATTTCTCGGGATCATTGCCTTAACCATCTTGAACATATAAATGTACGGCTTTGCCTCTGTCATGTTTCCTGGCTTTCCTCCTTAACCTCTTTACATTGTCTTATCCTCAAGTTTCACTTTCCTTTCAATGGTGTTATACCTTTCTATTTCTATTTCTCCTTTTGAGTTCTTATACTAGTGAAACTATGTGATATTTTCACATATGGGTCTGGTTTATTTCACTTATGAGTATATCTTCAAATGTCATCGACTTAAATATGAAGGCTTTGAGTTTGTCATTCTTTATAGCTTAGTAATATTCCATTGTATAAAAATAGCACATCTTTTTCATTCATTCTTCAGGTGACGGGCATCTTGGTTGTTTCCAGGATTTGGCTACCACAAACTGTGATGCTATAAACATAGGTATACAAACATCACTATATGATGTTTTGAGCTCCCCTAGGAAAATTCCCAGTAGAGGAAAAGCTGGCTTGAATGGGATTTCCAGTCCTAGTTTTCTAAGGACACTCCACACTGATTTCCATATTGGTTGCACCTTTCTACATTCCCACCAGCAGTTAGAAGGGTTCCCTTGTCCCTAAAACCTCTTCAACATTTGTTGTTAGTTGATTTGTTCATGATAGCCATTCTTTCTGGGTTTAGATGGTATCTCAGTGTTGCTTTAATTTGCATTTCATGGATGGCTAATGATGTGAAGCGTATTTTCATATATTTATTCACTTCTTTAATTTTATCCTCTAAGTAGTGTGTGTTAATCTCAGATGACTATTTCTGGATTGGGTCTTTAAATTTTGGGTCCCAAATTTTTTTTTAGTACTTTATAAATTCTACATAGCAAACCATTGTATGAGTGCTTTTTAGCTAAGATTTTTTCTAAATTTGTGGGTTGTCTTTTCACTTTGTTGGTGATTTCTTTTGAGGTGCAAAAATTTCTCAATAAGACATCGTCCCAATTGTTAATTCTTTCAAATATTACCTGTGCAATTTAATTTCTGTTCATGAACTCTTTGCCTATCCCTATGTCTTGGGGAGTTCCTACTAGCCTCTCTTCCAGGAGATTTAGCGTTTCTGTTTCAATATTTAAATCGTTAATCCAGTGTGACTTAAGCTTAGTGCTTGGTGATAAATCTGGCTCAAGTTTTAGTTTTCAGCATGCAGAGAACCATTTTTTCCAGCACCATTTGTTGAAGAGGCTATCTTTCTTCCAGTAAGCATGCTTGGACCCCTTGTCAAAGATCAGGTGGCTCAGTATGTTTTTAAAGGCTTCTGCATTTTCTAATCCATTCCATTGTTCCTCAGGTCCATTTCATTGCCAGCTCCATGCTGATTTTATCACAATAACTTTGTAGTATAGTTTCAAGTCATGAATTGTAATGTCTAATTCCTTGTCTTTGTTAGCCAGGATTGCCTTTGCTATTCTAGGTTTTTCTGATTCCAAATAAATTTTAGGAATGATTTCTCTAGGTCTGGGAGGTATGTTGCTGACAGTTTCATAGAGACTGCGTTAAATCTATACAGTAATTTGAGGAGTATAGCCATTTTCACTATCCTATCCAGTAACAGGGAATATCTTTCCATTTTCTGAAATACTTTATTATCTCTTTTTTCAGAGTACTGCAGTTTTCCTTTAAATGATCTTTGACTGCTTTAGCTCGGTTATTTCCAAGGATTTCATTTTCCTTGGTGCTATTGTAAAAGGTATTGTTTCTCTAATTTCTCTCTCAGTGTTTGTTATCTGTGTAGAGTAATGTTATTGACTTTTGGATATTGACTTTGTATTCTTCTGTGCTATTGAATTCGTGTATCAATTCTAGTAGATACCTGTTGGAAATTTTTGGAACTTTCAAGTAAAGTATCATGTAATCTGTCAATAATAATTTAACTTCTGTTTTACCAATTCTTATTCCTTTTGTTTGTCTCTCTTGTCTAATGGCTCTAGTGAATGTTTTCAGAACTATATTGAATAGGAGTTGTAATAGAGGACATCCTTATCTTGTACCAGATCTGAGAGTCAAAGATATCAGATTTTCCCCATTTCAAATTGGCCATTGGCCTGTCATGGATGGCTTTTATCAGGTGAAATAGAGGCCATCTATTCCAAATATCTGTAGGGCTTTGAACATGAATGAGTATTTGACTTTGTCAAAAGCCTTTTCTGCATCAATTGAGAAGATCATGTGGTTTTTAGATTTGGCTCTATTGACATAGTGCATTGCATTTATAGATTTTTGTATATTGAACCATCCTTTCATCCTTGAGATGAATCCTAGCTTGTCATGGTGTATAATCTTTGTGATGATTTGCTGTATTCTATTTGCTATTATTTTACTGAGGATTTTTGCATCTATGTTCATGAGGGAGACTGGCCTGTAGTTCTCTTTTCTAGTTGTGTATTTCCTTGGTTGTGGTATTAGTATAATACTTGCCTCCAGGAATCATTGTAGGAGAATTGCTTCCTTTTTAATTTTACTGGAGAGTTTGAAGAAGTATAGAGATTATATTATCCTTAAATTTCTTGTAGAATTCATCTGTGTACCCACTAGTACCTGGGCTTTGTTGGTAGTTTCTTTTTTCTTTTTTTTTACTATTGTATTTCATTGGCTATTATTGGGTTATTGAGAGTTCTTATATTACTTGATTCAGTTTTGGTAATTTGTACCTTTCTAAGAATCCGTCCATTTCTTCTGTGTCTTCTATTGTGTGAAAGTAAAGGTTCTCAAAGTAGCTACTGATAATCTTCTGAATTTCCACTTGGTCCACAGTGATTATACCCTTTTCATTCCTTATTACTTGTATTTGATTTTTTTTTATTTCCTGTTTTTGATGACGTTAGCTAGGGGCTTATCGATTTTATTTAATCTTTCAAACAACCGTCTTTTTTTTTTTAATTTTGGCATAACTGGGGACAACCAGCTTTTTGATTAGTCAATTCTTTGAACTGTTTTATTCTAAATTGAATTAATTCTTGCTCTAAATTTTATGACTTCTTCCCATATTTGGGCTCTGGGTTTAGTTTGCTCTTAATTTTCTAGATACTGGAGGTGCAACATTAGGGTGTTTATTTTTTCCCATTCTTTTTACTGTGTGAGTTCACAGCTATAAAATTCCCTCAAAAAACTGCTTTCACTTCATCCCACAAATCCTGAGAAGTTGTGCTTTGTTTTCCACTGAATTGTAGATATTGTTCAATTTCCTGTTTAATTTCATACATGACTCATTGGTTGCTGGGTAGGGTGTTGTTTAATTTCCATGTATTTATGGGTTTTTTCTGTTTTCTTGTCTAGTTTATTTCCAGTTTTATTGCATAGTGGTCAGATAATATGCATGGGATACTTTCTGTTTTCTTGCATATAATTAAGCATGGCCTCTTGACCAGTATGTGGTCTATTTTATAAAATGACTCATGTGAGCTGAAAAATGTGTATTCAGCTGTCACAGGGGAAACACTCTGTATATGTCTATTATGCTCATTTGTTCAAAGCTCTGATTCAGTTCTGCTACTTCCTTGCTTACTTTCTGTCTGCTTGACCTATCTGTTTTGGGATAAGAGGACATTAAGGTCTTCTGTTAAGACTGTGGTACTGGATATTAGATTTTTCATGTTGATTAAGGTTTCTCTTATACAGTTGGGTGCTCCCATGTTTGGTGCATATACATTTACGAATGTTAGTTCTTCCTCTTGACTTTTCCCATAAGGAGTATGTAGGGGCTTACTTTATTTCCTTTGATAATTCTGGGTTTGAAGTTGAGACTTTCAGAGAACAGGATTGTTACCCCTAGTTTTTTCTGAGGTGCTGGGGCATGTAGTATTGTTTTCCATCCTTTGACTTTAAGCCTATGAATGTCTTATTAAGTGTGTTTCTTGCATACAGCACATTGTTGGTTTTTGTTTCTTAATCCACAATGCAAGTCTATTTCTTTCAGTTGGTGTATTGAGTTCATTTACATTGATGGTTATAATTGAGATGTATTGTTTTATGATTGATATGTTATTTACCTGCTGTTGTTTACTCCTTTTTGTCCTGTGTTTAATTGTTTTCCATATTTAATGGGTTCCTTCTGTCCTCTTTAGTGGCAGTCTGATCATATTGTACACTCTCTAGAACATCTTTTAGTAGTCTCTGTTGGGTTGACTTTGTCATCATGAAATTCTTTAGTTATTCTTTGTCATGGAAGTATTTCTTTTATCCATCAAACGTGAAAGAGAGTTTTGCAGGGTACAGTAGTGTGGGTTGGAGTTTGTTTTCATAGAGGAATTGAAGTACTCTGTTCCATGCTCTTCTTTTCTTCATTGTTTGTGAAGAGAAGTGGCCATTATTCTGATGGGTTTTCCTTTAATGTGATGTTTTTCTTTTCTCTATTAGCTTTCAGTATATTGTTCTTGTGCTGGATTTCTGGAACTTGACTATTGTATGTATGTCTCATTGTATTTTTAATTCGGCTCAAGTTATTTGAAGTTCTGTATGCTGCAGTTACCTGAATGTAAGATTGTGTCCTCATATTTTGGAAGTTTTCTGCTATTACTTCTGCCCATATTCTTTTTATATCATTTATATTAACTCTTTCTCATTGATGCCTATTTTTCTCACGTTACTCATCTTTGCATAGTCTTGCAGGTGATAAATCACTTTTTTCTGCATGCTAGTTATTTTGAAGATATCTTTACTTACCTTTTATCTAGCTGGAATAGTGTCTTGAAGATATGAAACTCAATTTTCACTTTCACTCACACAGTTTTGCAATATTGTGGTGAAATTTTAAGACCTCTATATATCTTTGTCTCTACTTCATCTGTTTATTTCTGCGATCTGTTTCTTTCCTGTATTGCTCATTCAAGGAATTTGTCATTTTTCTAATCTCTGTGCCGTCCAGCGGGTCAGTCAACAAGGGTCACCTGGGAGAGGAGCAGGGAATGGAGGAGGGAATAAAGGACAGGAGATGTGAGAAATGGAGATAAGACAGGATTCTGATCAAGTCTCATTTATTCAAAGGAATCTCTGCGCATATATAGTGGAGGCATAGGGAAATGACGTTGGCTGGTAAAAGGTGAGAGTAACTAGGCAACCGGGCTATGACAGGAAGTCCCACCTCTGAGGCATAGCAGGAGACTTATGGGAAATATGCGGGGTAAGAAGAATTAGGAACTTAACTCAGCATAGGAATGGAAACTTACGAACATGGCTGAGACTATTGTAAAGTGGGTGCAAGTCACAGGTTTCCCACAATCTCCTCTATTTTTTTTATCAGTGTCTTCTTGAGAAGCAGTTATTACTTCTTTTACTTCAGAGTTTATTTCTGGTCTGATTTCATGTATGTCTCTGCATTTGATTCTTTACTTCAGACAATCTTAATTCAGAGATTTCTTTTTTCATTACAGAGATTAATTCTGATCTGAATTCTTCCATAACTTTCTGCTTTTGTTTCTTTACTTCAGACACTATTAACTCCTAGATTTTTTTATTTCAAAGATTAATTCTGATCTAAGTTCTTCTATATCTTTCTGCTGTTGTTTCTTTACTTCATATGCTATTCATTCAGATATTTCAGCTGTGCTAGTGTCTTGTGCACTTGTTCTAGGTCGACTGCAGACCTGAGATTGCATTTTGCTCCTTCTCTTTGTCATTTTGTATAGCACTGTCCACTGATCTTTGATGTAGAGCTTTGGTGCTGTTATAGCCTTAGCATCTACTAAAATTCAGGTGCAGGTATACTAATTTCAAGTTTATCCAGTTGTACCTGGCTTGAATATGGCCACTCTGCTCAGCTCATTCCTGCTGCTACCATTGCTGGTGAATCTCTTGTGCCCCTAGGGCAAGATGCTCTGCTCCTGAATTAGCTGTGGTTTTTTGACCGTAGTCTCAGTGCAGGGACTTCAGCTGCTGAGTTTCACCCCAGGACTATATGTCAGGCTTGGTCTGGGTCTGCAGGGGGTAGGAGATGGTGGGAAGGAGAGGGCAAAAACTCCCACACACTCCCCTGGCCTGAGCTTAGGTCGGTCTGGAGAGTTCCCATGAGTGTAGTGGAAGTTCTCACTCACACGGCAGGCTTGGGCAGGCTGTGGAGGGGTGGGGGGGGTGCATGGTGAAAGGTCCCGCAGAGTCGGGCCTGGGCTTGATCCAGAGAAGTCCTGAGAGTGCATAGGAGAGTTTCTAAGGGCCCTACTCAGAAGGGCCTGGACTTGGGTGGATCTGGAGTGTTCCCTAAAGCATGGTGGAAGTTGTCTGACACACGGTGGGCTTCAGCTGGCTCTGGAGGGGTAGGCAGGTCCAGAGAGCACTGCAAAAGGTCTCACTCCTGTGGCGAGCCTGGTCTTGGTCCAAGAAATTGAATATTAAATACAAAGCTTTCTACTGTCCTCATTTATCCAGTCATCAGTTTGGCTCTTTTGTCAAAACTATTCTTTTTGTGAAATTATTGTTGATCTTTGTGTTAGTTGATACATTGTGTCAACTTGGCTGACTCAACTCCCGCAGTTCTCAGTGTGGGGGCTCAGCCCTGGAGGTGGGCAGGGCCAGAGAACTAAGTAAGGCTTCCTGCGACCCTGCCCAGTTTTCTGCCACACTGTCCCACTTCTGTGGAGAAGTCCCAGTCAGTCTTCAGAGGAGCTTGACCTTTGCAGCTGCACCACTCTGGAGGACCTCCAATCTTTACCATGGAGCATCGGTCCTTGCAGTCAACATAGAAGGAATAAAGAGGCCCGGTGGACGCCACAACTGCTGATCCTCCTCTGCTCTTCATTGTTTTCTGGTACATGAACAGCTGTTGTTTGCCTTTGAGCCAGCGGACTATGGACTGAACCCCCCAGTAACTGTGAACTAAATAAACCTTTCCTTCTTTCATTTTGGGTGTTGGGTATTTGCCCCAGCAACGAGTAACAAGTAACTAAGACAATGTTCTATGGTTATTGAAATCTATTAAGAAAATACTTCCAACACATTGATGGCAAAACAAAAGCAATAAAATGAATAACATTTTCATGAACAGAGTAATTTAAATAAAGTTCAAGACAGACCTTCATTGGTGGCATAACAAATGTACAGAAAAATGAAGGCTTTTATACCCTTTATCCTACTCTCATTATTTTTTTGGTTTTTTAAATTACTGATATTTTTTGTCTCTCACATAAGAGAGATAGATGCTTCTGTCTAATTTATCTCACTTGGAATTATCATCTGAGATCCATCTACTTTCTTACTTATGTGTCAACTCTTTTCTTCTTCATGGGTCATTGCTCTTCTTTTGTGTATAAACACCATACTTTTTCATTCACTCATCCATCAATAAACATATAAAGGACTTTTACAATTTAGTCACTATGAACTGTGCTGCTGCTTTATGCATGGATCATTGTAATGCAGTGACCTTAATTGTTTTAAAAAAATACCTAGATGAGATATGCATAAGTAAAATGGGATTACAATATTTAGTTTTTTTGAGATGTCTCCACAGTTGCTTCCACAGTGGTTGTACTTACATTTCCATCAGCAGCGTAGAAGGCCTCCCCTTTCCCCGTAAGCATTTTCCCTTTCACAAGTGCTTCTTGTGTAGTAACATCAAATCTTATTTTGATTTGCACATCCCTAATCGCCAAAGATGATGCACATTTTCTCATGTCCTTATTGACCATTTGTACTTCCTCAGATAGACAGTCACCCATTTCAATTGCCCCATTTTGATTATGTCTTTTATATTTTGTGATCTCATTTTTAGACTTCTTTATGTATTTTAAATATTAGTCCTCTGCCATAGAAAGAACTGGTGAACATATTTTTCCATTCTGTAAGTTGACATCTTCATTATGGTTTTTGTTTTTCTTTTTTTTTTGAATAGAAAGAGGATCTGCATAAGTAGGGAAAGTGGAGGGGTTCCAGGGTTAAGTACAAAAATGATTAAGATGAGCTATAACTATGACCCAATTATTGAGCTAATTATACTTATCATATGTCATCAACACAAACATAAAAATAGTAAAAGGAATGAAGGGGAATGTCATGTTATCAAATGAAGATTATTTCCAATGTTGAGAAGATTTTTTAGCAAGTGGTATTTGCTATGTAAAGATTTGTGACAAATCCAGGAAAACCTATAGACAAATTATCTACTGAACTGAGAAAAACAGTTGATGCAACATGATTTTACTACACAGATATTTTATATGAAATTAAGTGGTTTTGTTACATTTAGTTTTATATCTTTATTCTATATATAATAGAATAATATTCATTCTTATTCATAATTATTCATATAGAATAATAATTTAAAAATAAAGTTTTGGAATACTAATCTATTCTATAAGCATGATTCTGAGCAATTTGTTTGAAAATGTTATATTTCTTCAAATTAGTATCATTATTGTAAACAAAGAGATAGATGCTATAAAATGTTTTCTTTCCTTTATGTGTCATACGTTTGTTGTCTTACATTATAATAAATACGTCATTATCTAAGTAAGTACATGATAGTCTCTTAGAACATTTTTTTGTAGGATCCACACTATATATTCAGTCTTTGTAATAACGTAACAAACAAATAAAGCAATAGAGATTACAAAAGTGTTAAGGTTGCTCACTTTGTAGGTAAGGAATGAGAATAAAATCAGAGCTAGAACTCCATTAGCATGTGCTTTTTGTAGTACTGTTCTTATTAGTGAGTAGTACTGACATATTAGTAAACTTTACTAAGTCAACAAAGAAAAAGTCCTCAAAATGAAGATACCTAAATTTAATCAAACACATATAATTGTTTGTGTTCTTTGAAAAGTAGAGGCCGGTCACATAGCTCCAAGGATTAAAGTGCCTACAAGCAGGCTGAGAGCTGGGGTTTGATCCCTGGGCCTGCCTTAACAGCCCCACCCTCAGGGCTCTTGAGACTGGAATTGAGACTGGGCATGGTAGCACACACCTAAAATTGCAGCTCTTGGGAGGCTGTAAACTGGCAGATCACTAGGAGCCAGAACTAGTAGTGAGACACTCAACACCTTATAGACCATTTCCTAAAATACAAAAAAGAAAGAAAGAAAGAAAGAAAGAAAGAAAGAAAGAAAGAAAGAAAGAAAGAAAGAAAAATACAAGGATTTATATTCTATATATACCATTTTCCCATTAAAAATTAGTACTACATATACATATAAATTTTGTCATGTAAAAGTTACTTGACTGTAAAATAGTAAATAAATGTGATAAAAGCAATATAAAAGTGTGTATAAACTCTATATAATAAATATTTCTGACCTAAATTAGTATTTTGTAAAACAAATACTTTAAAAGCATGACATCAGATATTTTGAATACTCTCAGCTTTAAATACAGAAGGAACACAACCACAAATTAATTTTTAAGGGTAATATTTTTCACTTTTAAATTGCTTTGGAGGTCTGGTAGAGGTCTGTGGCCTAAAGCGCCTGCTTAGGCAAAGCACTCTCAGACGATGATCTGATCCCAGGCTTCACATTCCACACCAACCCTGCCCACAGGTGGGCTGCGGTGGCCACAAGATAGATAGATAGATAGATAGATAGATAGATAGATAGATAGATAGATAGATAGATAGATAGGTAGATGAAAGAAAGAGAAAAAAAGGAAGAAAAAGAAAGAAAGAAAGAAAGAAAGAAAGAAGAAAGAAAGAAAGAAAGAAAGAAAGAAAGAAAGAAAGAAAGAAAGAAAGAAAGAAAGGAAGGAACTGCTTTGGAGATTCAATATGCTTCTATTAATATAGAGTAAAATAGTGTATATATATATATATATATATATATGTATATATATATGTACATATAGTATATTTTTATATACATATGTGTGTTTATCTCTTAAGCCTTTATTGATTTTCATAAAATCAAGAACAAGAACTATGTTTTAAACTAGTTATGTCCTGTAAAAGACTACTTAAGGTTTAGCAATTTGTAATGAATAGAAATTTATTGACTCAAAATCAGAATTTGGAGCATAGAAAGTCCAATATTAATGGGTTGGCATTTGTACAGTGAAAATAGCATAAATTTTCTGCTTCCTATCAGCATGAGTGCCATCAAGTGAGTGGAGCCTTTTGCCTTAATTATATTTTCAATTGACACTTTTTCAGTCACAAATTGTAATGTGTGGTATGGGCAAGGTGAATGTTCCAACTGCAGTAATTGTTGAAGTAGTCTCAGTACTCCACTGCATTAAGGGTCTCCAGTACAAGACAATTTATGAGACTCCGTCATGGCCAGAGGCTGAATACTTGTATAGGGATCCTCTTGGGACAAGAGGGTCAGGCAAACTTATACCGCCTCAGAAAGATACTCAAGGCCTCAGAAAATCAGGCCAATAATGTCACCCCAAATGCTGGAAATAGAGTCTGGAATAGCTCACTTTTTCTTGCTTTCTGGATTCACAGAGGTGCCTGAGTGGGTGGACACAAATCTCCATTAAAGACTGTGAACCTGAAGTATAGTTTGCAAGGGTGACAGTAGCACAAAATATGTATCCACTTAAGAAGAGTGGAGAGGAGGAGAACTAACTTCTTTTTCACAATTTCTGGTAGCATTCAGCTATTGGGTGGTGCAGGCACATTCAGCCAGGACCTCACTCAAGCTGCTGACCTACCTGCCATTCATCTCTAGAAAAATCTTCACACACACAGACAGATGGATGCCTTGCTAATTTTTTGTCTTCTTCAGTCTACTCATGGTGAGGACCTGTAATAGCCTCACCTTCATCAGTATATTAAAAGGTGAGTGAATTGCTTTCTCAATTCACATTTAATACATGTGGAAGATAAATTTCTTTCTTTATTCCTTTTTTATTTGTGGTGCTTGGGATTGAACTCATGACCCTGTGCTTGCCAGGCATGGTGATGACCCATAATAGCCTCACCTTTATCAGTGTATTAAAAGATGAGTGCAGTGTTTTCTGGATTCATGTTTAATACAAGTGGTAGAGAATTCTTTCTTTCTTTCTTTCTTTCTTTCTTTCTTTCTTTCTTTCTTTCTTTCTTTCTTTCTTTCTTACTTCTAGTAGTATAAACTGAACTGAGGACCCTGAGTAGCACTAAGTAGTGCTTATTCTACTGAGCTATTACCCCAGCCCATAGAAATTTAAATTTGTGCAAAGATTTATGTGTGTCAAGAACTAGTATGAGTGTCCCTATAGAGACTGTAATGAATACCACACATTTGATGGGTTAAAAGAACAAAAATTTATTGTCTCACTATGTTTCAAGTTCCAAAGTCATTTTTTCTGAACCAAACCTGAGGTGTTGTTCAGGCTATGCTCCCTTTCTAGATTGGGGGGAAGATAATTATCTTTTTTCCAACTTCTGGTGGCCCCTGGTGCGTAGGACTTGTGATGATATCCTAAAATTTCTGCCTACAGTACTTTGGCCACATTTCCTTCATCAGTGTTGTATGTGTCAAACTGTGACTCAGTCTCCATTAGTAGAGATGGCACAGTTACTTTTGCACAGCTAATCCTGGAGAGTCACAGTAGAGCCTGTACTAAATACATACAAAATGAGTTAGTAAATAAAAAATATGCCTCAGTCTTCCACTATAAAATGCATCTGTACCTTCAAGTCCTAAGGTTCTGTAATATTTCAGGACAGATTAAATATGAAAATGTAAGATATCATCTTTAGGGTTCATATTAATTTTAGCTTCATACATTATCTGTGGTTTATTCTTTAGATAATAAATTTAAATAGTATGAATATGATCATTTCTTTCCAATTTTTCTTTTTGAGCTATCCTAATTATATGAATTTATGTTGTTATATCTTCCTTGTTCTGGAAAACAATATGTGCATTACTTTTAGAAAAAAACTCTAATTTTTTGTTTTCTTGCTTGAAAGTAATCACAAAATGTCAATTTTTTTTTGTCTTGTGTATGTGTACCTTTCACAGGAACTGGTTTACTTACTGCAGTGGGAAATAGCCCAGCTTTTATGTCCAACAGTGTTCGCAAAGTCACCCGAAAACTAAAAGTCCACAAAGCAATCCTACAATATTTTAAAAATTACCAATATCAACATGGAATAGTATGCAAAAATAAAAGTGAGGAAAATAATTATTGTTCAAAGAATAGAAAAGTGCTTCTAACTTTGTGGCTCTCTGAAGCTATTCAATCAATGTCTAATGAATTACTATTAATCCAATGGTTATTTCTATCACTTACCACTTTGCAAATTGTAACTGTCTTGGTAGCAACTACTGCTAATATCTTGTGACTAAAATCTTGTTTGTATGCTACTCTCACCCTGATTTTAGGAACCTTGGGTTCTGATGAATCATTCCAACTTTGTAATTCAACTCGTACAAAATTCAATTATATTAATGATCAAAAACAAAAAAATGCATTGCTTCTGATTAAGTGTTTAAAATTATTAACCCTAATTAAATTTTTAAAAGTTAATACTTTGTCATTAAATGTAGACTTAAAATCCACTGAGGGAACATACAGATATGTAAATAGATGAATGTAACATAAATGCAAAAGCATTCACAAAGCCATTGTTAAACTTTGCTTTCATAGAAAATTTAACAATTATTAATTTGTTTTCTCTTTACTCATATTTTCAGTTAAATTTTACATTATTAGGAAACAGTTATTTTTTATCAATACACAAATACAGTAATTACAGTTTATACGGTATTATCCTGACTCCACACTGGATGAGTTAAAACAGCCAAACAGCCATTTATTTTATTATTCAAAGAAATGTTCATAATCTTTTAAAAATGTCATATAAAATATTCATTTCTAAATGCCCTATGGTGCTTTCTGAATTTATTTAAAGTGGGCTGTTGATAGCTCCTTTTATAAATAAGCAATTATCCTGAATATATCATGGCCCGTCACATTATATATTCTATAATTTCATGGATGGAAGGCCCACAGCTGATCTGCATAAATGCAGCACGTATCACAGCAGGTGAAGGGCTTGATTACACAGGATAATCAGTGTTATTATTTATAGTAACTATTTATATCTGTTATTTATTAAATCTCTACAAATCAGGTCTCCATTTCTCCAGTAGATACGTTCACATAGTATTTGCGGTACTATAGAGATCTTTTGAGTATTTTACAGCATAGTTGAAATGTGGCCTTTTAATTTGTAGATGAAGGTTTCAGTCACACTTAAGCTATTAAAAATTATATTTAAAATAACTTTATCTTCTTGGCATATTGCAACTTATGTGTCATATATATATACAAAAGAATCATCTTAAAGTCTGATATATTCATGTAAATTTGGGGAGATCAAATTTCTTGCTAATAGGGGCCTATCCTTACATGTTGACATAAATCGCAGTTCTTTCTCAAATTTCTTCCAATATTCTCTTAATAATATTTATGGAGAGAAAGATTTGTGCTGTGCGTAGGATGATGTCACAAACAGAAAAAATGAGCTCCCATTTCCATGTCACTTATCTCATTTTATTGAGTATGAAATCAGGTGAGAATATAATAGTAGAAACTAATCAAATATAGATGTCAAGAATGACCTGAAAATATGAAATATAGGTAAGAACAATTTATATATGTATAATATTTGTGAGAAGGGACACTTTTGAGAGGAGGTTACTGCAAAGAGAAGAAATCAGATGTGGCAAATTCTGAGGCTATAAGTCTGTCCCTCTCTGTCATTTGGTTACTCTTTCTCTCTCTGGCAGAGCAGCCACCGAGGATGACACTTTCCCTACAAATGTGTGGATCTTATCACTAATGCGTGCCTGGATGTGGGAGCTTTCGTCTGAAATAGTAATTCAATTGTTCTGAAGCAAATTCCAGAGTTAGCATGACCAACAAGACTTATTAATAATATTCACAGTGAACAAGGAACCATACATGGGATCAACAGCGCACATTAATTCTGTTGCTCGTTCTTGAACTGTATGCCATCTGGTGAGCAAACCTTCAGTTAAGAATCCCAGGTAACAACTAATAAAATATCAGTGTCTTACTCAGCATGGTAAATTTGTTTTTGTTCAACTTAAAAACTAGTAAAACCAATAAAAATATATCAGTTTACACCTTTTGGTTTTAGACATACATAGTTATAAGACCCATATTTTAATGATCCACAAAGGCCATGCATTCTCTAAAGAAATGAAAAATTAAACCTGTTAACAAAGTATAGAAATTATCCATATTTTTGGAAATTAATAATATGCATTTAAATTGTTTATTCAAAAGATCACAAAGCTTATGTTTACTTTTTCTTATTTATTTATTTATTTTGGCAGAACTAGGGATTGAACTCAGGCCCTTGCACTTGCAAGGGAAGCACTTACTCCACTAAGCCATCTCCTCAGCCCCTTTCATCTTAATTTAAAATAAAAATGTCTCCTTCATTTGTGTAAAACAACTATATAGACTGAAAGTCCACATATATTGAAAACTGTATAAAATTACTGTGTTTTTAAATTTTTCTCATGTAGATGGACTTTCTTCTTATTTTCAATTGTCTAATGTTGCAAATAATTTGAAAGCAAAGCCAACTTCCTCAGATATTTTCCTATTTCTGTTTTTTACCTTTATAAATATAATTGAAAAAGATGTCTTAGTATCTATGTTTTTTTAAAAATTTCTTTAGCCATTCTTCTATGTATATTTATTGATATAAATTGTATTAGGTTTTCTTTGGCTAAAAGTAATTAAAATGAGATTTTATATAAGTTATAATCAAAAGAGTGGTAAATCCTCTGGAGTGTTCAAATAACCCAAAACAATGCTATAAATGAGGAACACTGAAATAAGCAAGAAAAGGAAAACTAGAAAAACTAGTAAGATGTTAGTCTTAAATTCAAACATCATACAATGATGAATTCAATCATGGCATTAAATATAATTTAAGTATTAGTACCAATTAAAATGGGTTACTAGGGCCAGCAAGATAACTCAGCAGACTAAAGTATCTGCTTAAGGAAGCTTAGTAAAGCACAAGAGCCAACATTCTATCCCTGGTACCGCAAGCTGTGCCAGCCCCAGACTTGGGGTTGCCTGGGCCTGCCACAGAGTCCAGGTGTAGAGGGACATGTCTGCAATCCAAGTGCTGGGGAGGCTGAAAATGGGAGGATCGCTACGAGTATGAGCTGCATAGTGATACCCGTGATGACCACAATGCATTAAAAAAAAATTACTACAATGGAATTTTTTAAATGATACAACTTCATATCAGCTTCTAGAAGCTTACTTCAAATATGACATGTATAACTTTTAATAGTGAAAAAAATATATATATATATATTAAAAATTTTTAAATTCTCTATCTATGCTAATTTGTTACTCTTCCAAGATAACATGTTGCATTTAAGAACATATATCCTAGATGCCAAAGCTATCACTGACTGCAATGACTGTAACAGGGGAAACTTTAGGTGGGTGTCCTGTGTTTGCCTAAACCAAAACAATTCTATTTGTACTTTTTCTCTCAGATACATAGATTACAGAGCTGAGTAGCTCCTTATCTTATCCAGCTCCCTGTTTCCAGTAGTTATCCTTGCACATGTGTGCCAACAAATCATCCTCTAGCATTTACTGGCTGCCAGAAATGTGTTCAGCTCACCAAAGAGCAGTCAACCACTTCTGGAGACCCATTCTGCTCACCTGTCCGGAGAGATGTGTGCTTCTCCCCCCATCTAGCATCTCATTGTGTATTTGTTCCTCTTAGGCATTCCTTTCTGAGACAACCAAGTCTCCAGGACTCTTGGTTCATTTCTTATTAGGTATATTGGTACATCATAGATACATACAATGATCGTATTCATCACAGGGAATTTGTACCTGTACGTGATATATTATTTTGGTTCCTCTTTTCCTCCCATTTCCCTTTCCTCTCTTCCACTCATTTTCCCTTCCCTGAGTACAGAGCTTGGAATCCATTTTATATTTTTTAATATTTATCTTTCCTTTTCCTTCCAGTTCATCCTTTTAGAACAGTCTCTTCTTATTTCACATGATCTATTATACATTTTGTTGCTTATTTACTGTTTTAGCTTCTCATACCAAGGAGATAATGTATTGTTTATATATATGAGTCTGATTTACTTCACCTAAGAGCATAGTCTCAGTTGTATCTATTTGTCTAGAAATATCTCAAGTTTATTCTTATTTCTGGGCAATAGTACCCCAACTTAACTAAAAGATAAATCTTGTGTCTTCAAAGAGTAACAAATTAGTATTGCTACTAAGAATATTTAATACATAATTTTTGAAAATAACTAAGAAGGAATTCTAGAATGATTAAATTGGGCTTAAACCACTCATTACTAACTACATGGTTATATAAGCAACATATCTCTTTGGGTTTATATTTATTCATCTATTACTAATAAAAGTACCCATTTTCAAACAAACA
>PVKA01021184.1:5779-39192 GCA_004027165.1 Ctenomys sociabilis | reverse complement strand
TAAGATTTGAATTCAGTTATTCAACAAATGTTTCAGAAAGTTAATAATAATAGAGAATGATAAAGAAGTGAAGCCAATAATTTATTTACTGTGAATGTGTGACAATTGCCTACAAGGACTCTTATAGGTACATTCAGACTCCTGGATGCAAACAGATGCTTCTCCAGGCTTGGCTAGAATGTGCTACTGGATTTTAAGAAACTAATGGGCTGAGGAGACAAAAGCATAGACAGAGGGTTTCATGAACTGTTTGGTGTAGGCACCAGAGAAGCTCCAGAACCTAGGAAGCGTAATAGTGGAGCAGGTAGCTAGTGGTGCCATTGATCGCATGAGACCAGAGCTCCAGTGCTGCTGAAACTTTGGCATGTTGGGAATGGGAAGAGAAATATCTGCTTATGATCTACTTATGCTTGAAATTCTAACAATAAGTCATCACCAAAGATATTATCTTCTTTTCCTTTTTGTTTTATTGAAGTACAAATATCAATGAGACAGTTTTAAGATACCTTGACAAAATGGATTTGATAAATTAATACATTGCAAACTGTTTTCATAATGTTTTGGTATCATAAAAGGTGCATACATTACATTATACTTACAGGCATTATTATAGCATATATCTCTTATCAGTAAATTAAGAGAGTGTAGCTGTTCGTGTATCTTGTTTTTTATACCTGAATTGTATCAAAGATTCAATAATTAATACTTTCTACCTTATTATTTTCCTAGTGGTTGTCCATAGTACTAGAAGCAGACATAATATCCTGTCCAACCACCATTAGTGCAAATCTTGCCTCTCATAGAATTATGTAGAAGCATGGTGTTATCTATCCCAACTGTACTGTCCATACACACACATTACGATTCTTCCTTTCTATACCCCTTCCTTTGCCTACACCTGTCAAAGATGGGTTTTTCTTTTTTTTTGACACAGCATTGTAGCCTAGTCTGTCATCAGAGTTTCAGTCCTTCTGCCTCTACCTTCAGATCTTGCTGCGCTACTTCGCTCTGCCTTAGCTCTTTCTCGTGAGAACAGAAGGCCTGCTCAAGGAAGCAATAGGTAAGTACAGAAAGGAAACTCAAAATCCATGCTTCTGTTAAGTGAAAAGCAGAGCTGATTGTCCTGCTGCGGTACAATTCCTACCTTCAATTTAAACATTAGCATTTGAGAAAAATGTTAAAAAGCCACAGAATTAGAAGAAAACCTATATAGATCAGTTTTGTTTTCTCTCACCACAGAAATAGACATTCTTTGCTGCCTGATATCAGGAGTTCAGGAGTTTTCAATATTCTTTTTAAGGTAAGATTGTTTAGAGGAAAAAGTCTCCCCACTTTTTTTTTTCTCTGAATCCCTGAAGTTTAATCTTCCTTATCATCTAAAGTTTACTATATCCAAATTCAAGACCACATGGATCCAAATGTTTAGGTATCGCTTTATTTTTCCTGAGCCAACCCAATACTCTCTTAGACTGAATATTAATCAGTTAGGCCACTGAGCATTCATGAAGAGCAGTGTTCCTAAGTTGCTAAGGGGTTTTGAAAATGACTATGCATATTTCATAAAAACTATGTAAAAGATTAGGCACAAGATAAAAGGAAATAAAACCTTTAGGTTATTAAATATGGCCTACCTTTCCAAGGCAACAGAACATCCGGCACTCTTTAGTGTGGAAGTTCCAAAGAACTGAAATAAACTGAGCTTGTAGTGTCTTACCCTTAAGGATATCTGTGAAGAACTACAAACAAAAGCCCACCAAGGAAGCATTACAGATAGGTTACACATACCTGTAATCCCAGCACTGGGGAGGCTGAGGTAGGAAGATTGCCTTGGATTTAAAGCTAGCTACAAAGTGAAGTTAAGCCTACCCTGCACTACGTAGTGAGACCCTGTCTCACAAAAATACAAAAACAAAAGGTGTTACAGTCTCTTTTGGTTCCACAAATGTCAAAGGATATTGTAGAAAATAAATTGCTTGTACAAAGAAAAACTAGGCAATTATAAACATTGTTGATGTAGTTATCAAGAAAGCCTTTCAGCCGTGACATTCAAAGTCTGCTAGAAAGTACAGCAAAAGTATTAACACTAAGTAAATGCAGTAATGCACTTGAGCAGCTACAATGAATTGGAATATGCTTAATTATATTTCATCTAATTATTTGCTTTAGGACAAAATTCAGGAATTTGCTTTCATCTTACACATGATTGAAAAAGCTATTCCTTTTACAAAAAAAAAAAAAAAAAAAAAAACACAGGAAATAGTGCCCATTTTATAAGAAATGCCTGGACAGGATCAAGAAACTGGATGGATGATATCCCAAGGCACAGAAAGAAGCAATGCTAGTGCAGAGAGTAAATAGCAGCTGATATTTTGCAGGGCATTTGGGAAAGAATAAATCTTAGGGCAAACATTAATAAATAATTGAAGTTAAAAGAAGCTTTGATTCATTCTAGGTAGAAACTAAGAAAAATCTGCAGATATTACTTTAAACTCTAACTAATAAACAAGGCCTATGTGGGTAACAGTAGCAGAAGGGACAAAAGATCGATCCAACTGGAGCAGAGAGCAGAAACACCATCGTTATTACTATGCTCATGCCTACTGCCATTGCCAATGCTAGAGACAGACACTTATGCACTTATGAGCCATGCATATCTGCACATTTTATATGCATTAATTATTTAAATAAAAGAGGAAGAGACTATAAGTGTGAGAGGAGAGACAATAATCTTACCACCTTTGTAATAAAAACCATTGAGTAGAGTATTAATACACATAGTAAGCACTCCTTAAGTGTTCTTAAGTGAAAGTAAAGAATAACCCAGGCTAGATTAAAATCTGATTTATGCTGCCTAAGGGCCCTCCCCAGCACCTTAGTAAGGAATAACATTATTATGTTATTTGAATATTATGAGTAATATTCTTGGGCATAGTATATAATTTATATGGAACTCTTCTTATGGATTAAGTGAATTGCACATTGCTATTTTCTCTATGTTTGAATTTTGAAATAAAGTCCTTTTAGCTCAAATTCAAGAATTTAGAGATACTATTTTTGTGAAAAACAGTTATGTGAATTTAATGATTTATTAAGGTATTATTCTATCTGAAATGACAATCTTAATTTTAAAATGGTAACAGGAGGCAGTTCAACTTTTCACAAAGCCAGTTCATTTTGACATTAGCAGACATGTGCACATTTTCTGGGGGCAGAAAATGTTGAGGGACTTTTCTTTCTTCAGAGAACATACACAAGACTAGGATCTGCCTGCTTCCCCGTACTCTTGCTCCTCCTTGCCCCGAGCACAGCTGTTGAAACTTGGTGTTCCCTGCAGTGCCAGATGCGATTCAGCCTCTGCTGCATGGCTGCCATGCTGGCCAGGTTTTCTTCCCAAGATTCAGTGGTTCCTCAGGAAAGAGGAGCCCATTCTCTCAAAGCGGTGTGCAAAATGTGCCCTTGCTTGGCTTGCAGAGCTCACGTCAGCCCTGGATGTCTTGGCTACTCTAAGGCCCATAGGTTGGCTTCTTCTCCACCTGAGGAAGATGCAGAAGGCCCATAGGGCATCATATAATAATAGTACCATGAACTCCTTCCTTCAAAGAACTCAGGGACACTTGGGGTAAGAGCTGGGCATATATTTTCATTTTTGATGGAGATTCCAACTGGATAAATTCCCTAATGATTGCCTAAGGTATGTACTTGTAATCTTCAAAGTGTGAATGGGAAGGGAAAGACAATGCAGAACATTTTTAAATAAAAATAATAAGGATTTAATTCACATGGAATACTGTAGGGGCTCAGCAAATGTACTCTTTTGGAAGCTGCTCACAGAGTTAGTGAAGCTCACTTCTAGGGCTGTCCTGGGGCCATGAAGGCTTTGGATGTTCCATGTGGTGGCCTCTGGCTCTGCCTCTCCTGCACTGTTCCTCCTCTTCTCTGCTGCCTGCTGCTATAAACCGCATATCCTCTGCTCTACCACACTCACTGGCCATGGTATTTCTGTCTTGGAAGCAGCCAACCACAGGCTGATTCTTTTGCAACTGCTTGTGAGCCAAATTAAAGTTCTTCTCACTGTGTGGGAGTTGGGTATTGTATGTAAGACGCAGGAAAGGTAACTATGGAACGGCCTTAGTTGTAGTAGTGTAATAGAAGATAGATCACAGGGAGAGGTGTATTCATAAATGAAAGATCTGCTAACAAACCAGTGTCTGGGAGAATAATAGACTGAACCATAGTCCATTGGATAGGATGATCTTCTTCCCTGGATTTTGCATAAAATAAATTTTAGGGCTTGTGTGTAAAGATTCTGTTTCACTAACCCATTAAAATATTTTAGAAAAAAACATTGTGTGTGTGTGTGTAAATACACACACACATATCACATACAGAAATAAAAGGTTAGAAAAGAACAACAGAACCGTCTCAAAGACATCAGAGGAATACTGAAATAGGGTTCCACATGCTCTTGCCCTCGTAGATGCTTTCTAATGGGAGGTGGTCTTAGAGAAGCTCCTGGAAGATGAATTGGGATTACATTCAGGTGGGGGTTACTGAAGATATTTTAATGAAGTTTTCAGTCAATAAGCAAGGTTAACGTGATTAAAATGGTGTGGATGGCTATGGTAGAGTGACAAAGAACAGATTTAACTTTCAGGCATAAACAAATAATAAAATAGACAAAATATGTCAAGCAGTAATTTTTTAGCACTTGGATAACAAACTAGAACAGTGATTTGGTAGAAGAAATTCATACAAGGGGAGCATGGCAGTCAGAGAGCTTAACACCTGGAAAGAGGTTCCAGAATTCTGTTCAGGGAAGGGAAAGTGAAATACAGGCCATTGTTGCCATGAGTGAAAAACTGAAGAACACGAATGTGTTAGAGAAACTACACAGAGCCAAGAGGCTGCACCTCTTTGGGTTTCAGCTGAGAACTGACAGCAACAGATAAAAATGAGCACCAATTACCCAAGGGTTGAAACTGTGTTGTGCTTACCCAGGAAATCAGGGACAACATTCCTAGAGTTAATGCAGGGTCAGGACTAGTTTATGTTCTCATCATCTGCAGAGAAAACACTTGCTAAGATACAGAGCTTTTAACAGAGCTATTAAAAGTCATTGTACCAGGAATGGAACAAAATAAGCCCTGGAACAAAAGGCAAGTGCTTAATGATGTGGTGTGTGTCTAGGGAGGGTTGCATGGGGAGAAAATATTCTCTCAGGCTTTCGCAGAGAGCAAATTCATCGGGCAATGGCCATGGCTCATCCACAGGGCTGACACTGACAAAGGATCCACAAGGTGCAGTACCGAGTTTTGGAATGGGTCCTGGGGGGACTTGGCTGGCCTTCTTATGTGGGTCTTGCTTTGTCTTTGTCTTGACCATCCAGCAGAGAAGTATAGAAATAAGGCATGAAGGGTGAAGCCATATTAATATGCTGAGCTGTGGAAGGCTCAAGTCATATTCAGACATTGCCAGTCCTGTGCATGGCCCACTACTATTGGGGACTGCTGGACTACATTGGAATGTTTTGCTGTATTCATGCACCTACAATGTTTGGATGGCAGTGGAACACCCAACTCTGGCAACACTAAAGAAAAAGGGATGATGTAGATGAAGGACTGTTTTTGTATCTGCATATGCAGAATAGTTAAGATAGATATATAGCTACTTTCTCTTAATTCAATAAGGAGAAAGATTTGTAACAATAGTGTTTGGATAGGATATCATGTCTGCATCCTGCGCTATGAATGACTACTACAGGGACAACAATGTGCAGAGTATTGATTATTGTGATTCTGCTGCCAACCTGTTTTGAGGCTGTCTTGTTGCATTTTTTCTCAATAAAATGAATAAAAGGGGAAATATATAAATAAATAAATAACCCCCCCCCCAAAAAAAGGCTATTGTGGTTTTCCTGACATGTTTTGAAGAAAAGTCTTGAAAACTCAAAGGGGGTTTCCACATAATTTCATTTCAAGACAAAGGTGAGGTATATTTACAGAAATGCAAAAATACGTCAGGCTCAAAACAGAGAAAATTAATAATATCTGACATCCAATAAAGTAACCAGAGCTACAAGAAGAGAGAAAATATATCAATAATGAAGAAATCAAGAAATGACACATAATAGAGTTAGGTAACAGAGATAACAAAACTATTGCATGTCTCTTTCAGATACTGAATAACCTAGTTTATGGACGATTTCTTCAGTCATCAGGGACAATGAGAAGCACAAGACAGTGGACCAATTCCCTGAAAGGAAAAACAAAATATAAAACACTGGACCCAAGAGTTTCTCATCTACAGATCATAGCCTGAAAACAGAAAATGAACTAGGTGAAAGCTTGCAAAGTGAGAAATATTTGGAATTAAAGACATCAGAATAAGCAAAATGATGTCAGATGGAAATCTGAACGTACACAAAGAAATGAAGACCACCAGAAACTGGAGATGTGTCAGTCAGTTGTGAAAGATTCCTGCTATAAATGCAACTTCCACTTTGATATCTCTTTGGATTCATGACAAGAAAGCACAAGGTTAGATGCTGTATCTACACCCAAGTATGTTCCATCATGACAGCACTAGAAGTTTATAAGAAACACAAGAGAAAGTTGACTTAAAAACTTTTGTGTTGGAATCTGACTTAACGCAAACTTTTCCCAGTCATCAGCTATGTAAAACTTTGGACGATTTCCTTCTGCTGACATCCCAGCATAATGGAAATATCTCTATTGAGTCATGTATTTCATACAGGAGTGTTTATAATTAATGTTGCTTATTTTTTATTGGGCTTTTTTAAAGAAACATAATCTGGCTTGTGTTTGTAGCATACAAACAAGTAACAACTTCATCAATATCTACTGTACCTTTCTGTGAAACTGGCTATCTCATCTAGCATAAAATACTCGGTTGCATCGTGGTATACTCAGCACACTTTTCTCTGATGAAGCTAAATGGTGCATGCAATATATTCAAATTACCTGGAGAAGCAAAAGTTCTAGGATGAAAATTTCAACACACATTCATCAATAAATCAATGTGCACAGTGTAAATGTAAAATGATTATGTGTTACATAATTCAATACAAAACAGTAACCATATAAAATGATTTTGAATTACTCTCATGTATTCTTTCATTGCATATTAAGTTTCTAAGTCATCAATAATTAAGAACAAATGACTGCTACCCTGGAGGAATAGTGGAATTATCCATTTTCCCTGAAGAAAATATTACAATATCATTGCCATGTGAAGAGAAGATCAAAAGAGTTCAGCTAAAAGACTAGAAAAGGAGAAGAATGATAGGCTACCATCAAGAAATTTATTAAGAAAACAACTATTATTTCCAAGAACTTATGATGACATATTTGCCTGCTTTTAAAAATAGTTTTCTTTTCTACATGTACATACATGCTTATACTTGATTTGTATCTTTTACTTGTTTAAATTTTCTAAAACTTCCTCATAACTGGATAATCTTTATACCCCATCAAACCTATATATCCATATCATAGTGCAGCTCTATATTAAATTTTGTATGTTATCTACCTATATGTTTTTCAGTGTAGCTTTTAGCATAGATGATTTTGATGAAGACCTAATTACTTCTTTTTTTGGGTAATTACATTGAAGAGACCCTAAATTAATCTTTGTCCAAAAACAAAATAGAGAAGAAAATAATTATGTGGTTAAAAATTAACTGATCACATGCCATGTAATTTAACATCTATATAGTCAGGAGTAGAAGGGAAAATCTGTAACTGTTTATTATTATTTTCCCAAAAGCCACAAATTCTTCTGATCTTGGGTTACCTCGGAAGCAATAGGAATCCTAATCTCCTTTGAAGACAGCCTTTCCCTGCCCGCATCATCCTACCAAGGATTTGCTGCATCTCATCAAAGCTGCCATTAGTCTCTGTTTCCTGCCATGTTCATTTCCCCCAAATGTTCATTCATTCTGTAAACTTAATAAATTACCTTGAGAAAAGATGAGACAGTATAGCTTTATTGTTAACTCCACCTTTACCTAAATATTGAAAAGTGAGATTTGAATAATGTGAGACTAATAAGCATCAGTGAGAAAGAAGGACTCAATACAAATTATATAAAAAGCATACGGGCAGAAGTAAGAGCAGAAAACTTCCCAAATATGAGGAAATAATCTGACATTCATGTAACTGAAATATACAGAACTCCGAATAACTTCAACTCAGCTAAAAATACACCAAGATATTTAATAGTCAAGATCCCAGAAATCAAGCACAAAAGCAATATACTGAAGCCACTAGAATAATGGCAGACTTCTCTTCACAAACCACAAAGGCAAGAGGAGAATGGAGCAGAGTACTTCAAGTCCTCTATGCAAATAAATTTCAGCCCAGACTACTATACCCTGCAAAGCTCTCTTTCAAGTTTGATGGAGAAGTGAAATATTTTCATGACAAAGAACAACTAAAGAATTTCATGATGACAAAGCCAATCCTTCACAGACTACTAAAAGGTGTTCTAGAGAGGGATCAAAATAATCAGAACTGCACTAATGAGAACAGAAGGAACCCAGTAAATAGGGCAAACAATTAAACACAAGAGAAAAAAGGAGCAAACAAAGGCAGGTAAATAACATGTTGATCATAAATCAATACATCTCAATTATAACCATCAATGTGAATGGACTCAATTCACCAATTAAAAGAAATAGACTGGTACAGTGGATAGGAAATAAATTCCAACAATACGCTGTACACAAGAAAAACATTTAACTCATAAAGAAATTCATAGGCTGAAAATCAAAGGATGAAAAACAATACTCCATGGCCCAGCACCTCAGAAAAAAGCGGAAGTAGCAATCCTGTTCACAGACATTCTCAACTTCAAACCAAGAATGATCAAATGACATAAAGAAGGCCACTTATGTGATGTGATGAAAGCAGATCTCAGGGGGAAATTTATAGCTGTGAACTCACATATTAGGAAAACAGAATGGGAACAAATAAATACTGAGAGCCCAAAGATGGAAATAAATCATAAAAATTGGAGAAGAAATTAATTCAATTGAGATGAAGAAAACAGTTAAAAGAATTAGTGAATCAAAAACCTAGTTCTTTGAAAGATTAAATAGAATTGACAAGCCCCTAGTGAACCTCATCAAAAAGAGGAAAGAAAGAATTCAAATACAATCAACAAAACATTAAAGGTTTGCAACTACCACAGACCCAGTGGAAATTCTGAAGATTGTCAATAGCCACTTTGACACACTAGAACACAGATGAAATGGACAGGTTCCTAGAAAGGTAAAAATTACCAAAACTGAAACAAGAAGATATAACCATTGAAACAAGAAGATATAACCACTCTCAATAACCTGATAAAAGCCAATGAAATACGAAACGTAATTAAAAAAAAATCTATGGATAAGGAAACGTCCATGTTCTGATGGATTCACAGTTGAATTTTACAAGAAATTTATGGATGACATAATCGCTATACGCCTCAAACTTTATGAAAAGGAAAAGGAAGCAATCCTACCAAAATCATTCCGGGAGGCAAGTATTGTGCTGCTATACAAGGAAAGACACAACTAAAAAAGAGAACTACAGGTCAATATGCCTTATGAACATAGTTGCAAAAATCCTCAATAAAATCCTAGTGAACAGAATACAGAAAATGATCAAGTCAGGATTATACAACATGACTAGGTAGGATTCATCCCAGGAATGCAAGGATGGCTCAATATACACAAATCTACAAATGTAATACCATATATCAATAGAGCCAAATTTAAAAATCACATGATGAATTGATGCAGAAAAGGCTTTTGACAAAGTCCAACACTCATTTATGTTTAAAGTACTACAGCAAATTGCTATAGATGGCCTCTACTTCAAACTGATAAAAGCCAAGTATGAGAAACCAATGGCTAATCCAATTCTAAGTAGTGAAAAACTGAAATCTTTTACTCTCAGATATGGACAAAAACGAGGATGTCTATCACCAATCCTTTTCAATATAGTTCTGGAATCACTAGCTACAGCCATTAGACAAGATGGATAAATAAAAGGAATAAGAATAAGTAAATATGAAGTTAAATTATCATTATTTGCAAATGATGTTTTACTTAGAAGACCAAAAAACTCCACCAAGAAGCTACTAGAATTGATGACCAAATTCAGGAGCATAGCAGGATACAAAGTCAATACCCAAAAGTCAGTAGCATTCCTCTCCACAGATAAGAACACACCGAGAGGGAAATTAGAGAAACAATACCTTTTACAATAGCACTGCAGAAAATGAAATACCTTGGAATTCATCTAACTAAAGAAGTCAAATATGTTTTTAAGGAAAATTACAGTACCCTGATAAAAGAGATCATAGAGGATTTCAGAAAATGGGAAGATATTCCCTGCTTCTGGACAGGAAGAACAAACATTGTGAAGATGGCCATACTCCCAATATTGGTGTACAGATTTAATGCAATCTCTATCAAACAACCACCAACATACCTCCCAGATGTAGAGAAATTGTTCCTAAAATTTATTTGGAACCCAAAAAGACCTAGAATAGCAAAGGCAATCTTGGTCAATAAAGACAAGGCAGGAGGTACCCCAATTCCTGACTTAAAATTATACTACAAAGCCACTGTGATAAAATCAACATGGTATTGGCAATGAAATACACCTGAGGATCAATGGAATAGAGTAAAAGATGCAGAAGCCTCTACAAACACACTCAGCCACCTGATCTCAAGCTAAGGTGCCAAACAAGCTTACTGGAATAAATATAGCCTCTTTAACAAATGGTACTGTAAAAACTGGCTCTCTACATGCCAAAAACTAAAACTTGACCCCGCTCTATCACCATGCACTAAAGTCAAACTTAGTTAAAGGTCTAAACATTAAAACAGAAACAATCTCCTCAAAGAGAATTTAGGAGAAGCTCTTGAAGACATAGGGCTAGATAAAGAGTTCATGAATAAAAGTAAAATCACATGGGTAATACCTAAAGAATTAACAACTGGGACCTCCTGTTATTGAGAAGTTTTTGCATGTCAAAAGAAATTACCAACAAAGTGAAAAGACAACCCACAAATTTGGAAAAATCTTAAGTAGTAAGCACTCAGACAAAAGTCTCTCTAGAATTTATAAAGAACTAAAAAACATTAGGGCTCCTAACAACCGAAATGCCCATCAACCAAGGAATGGATAAAAAAGATATGGTATTTTTTCATGAAGGAGTATTATTCAGTTATCAAGAAGATAAATTCCAGGCTTTTATAGATAAATGGATGCAGCTAGAGACTATTGATATGTGAAATAAATTAGATTCATGTGTGCAAGCAACTACTCTTGCTAGTGTGAGACCCTGAAAAGGTAATGAGAATCTAAAAGGTACAGCAGACACTGAAAAAGGGAAAGAAATTGCTTAGTGGGAAGAGAAAACCGGGATGAAGAAAAGGGCAAACGGAAAAAGGGAAAAATGATACATTTATGTACATATGCAAGATAGTTCAAATAACTGAATTGTTGATTTCTGCTGGTCTTTTGAAAAGAGCATTAATGCTTAATTTTTGTTGACTCTGGATTTCTTTCTTCCTATTTTGAATTTCTTATAACTTCTTTGTTATTGTTTGTTTTGTTTTCTTTAAACAAATCTTACATGTTTATATCTGATAATCGGAACAACTAATTTGAAGGCAGCACCATGTAATACAACAACCATTGTTGAATTCCTATTACTTTACTGAAATCTTGTATCAGTTTTGAATTTGTTTTTCTATTACTAGTTTGTATTCTCTAAAAAATTTACAGCTGCAAATCAGCTTTGAATAATGTTTACTGTGTCCTCTGCTCCCTATCCTCTAGCATACATGGATTGAGTGGCTACAGGGAAGTATCTGGGAAAGAATTATCATTCTCCAATCAAAATGTGCATAGGGCTGGGAAAAAAAATCTCATTTGCTTTTCAAGTGCTTTGATACTTGAAGTTATCATCATGAACACAGCATAGAGAGTAAAGGAGCATGTGAGTCTAAGCAAAACACCCACTATGAATACAACTGTATGTCACATTAGCCTACACAAACTAGAATGACTTCATACTTCCTAAACTCAGTAGCTCAACTTTCTTTAGAAGATTGTGACAGATGCTATGCTTCTAAGAATCATGATTTTATCTACAAATCCCTATCTTACACATACTTGGGCTACTTTTCCTGATTAAAGTATTTGGTTGACTGCTAGAGGTCTCAGCTTTGATTACCCTAATTCTTTTGATGTTGTGGCCTCGCTGGGTCTATTTTGTCTAATGAATCTAGTTTCATCTGTTTTGAAACACAGTTTTTCCAGCATGTTATGGTTTAGGTCAAGAATATCACCTACAGACCTCATGCAGGGAGAGATAGATCTTTTGGAAGGATGAATCATTTGTGTAACGAGACTGACCTGCTGCTCAGAGGTAGGGTCCAGTTGGAAAAGGCTGGCCATTAGGGGTGGCCTGGAAAGCTCTGGCTCCTTTCTTGGTTCCTTTCTGTTCTTTCTGCTTCCTGGTCTAGATGATGTGAGCACCTTTTTCTCCACTCAGGACTTCCACCAGGCCCCTTCCTCCCTGAAGTCAGCTGGCTTTCAAGAGAATGTTTTAAAAACCCTCAGCCAAAATGAAGCTCTTCACCTTTAAGTTGCTAGCATCAGGTAGTTTATTTCAGGAAAAAGAACATGACTAAGATACAGCATTAAACTCATGTTCTGGCCTTGGATTTTCATTATTTCTCTGCAATTCCAGAAATTTAAAATGAATAAAAAAACTGTAGCAAGTACTCCTTAATTCCTTCTCATCTTCTGGAGGTATTTTTCAATGTTTATATTTTTATGAGTATGTTCTGTAGTACAAAATGATTACATTGCTAGTGGGTATTGGTAAGTGTACATAATAAACTTAATTCTTTTTTTTATTCTCATCTCCATGTCTTGTTCCTCACTTTCCTTTTGCAAAAGATCCATCTCCTTTTTGCTTATGTTTTGTTTATTTATGTTTTGTGTTTCTCATATAAGAAACCATGCAATATTTATGATTGAGCCTAGTTTGCTTCACTTAAAATTATGGTCTCAGAATATATTTGTTTTTCTACAAATGATGCATTTATCTTTGTTTTGGCAGAGTGGTACAATGAACACTACAGCAGTTTTTAAAAATTGCTGAATGAGTAAATTTGTTCTATGCAAAACAAGAGCCTTCATATTTGTGGCTTCCTGCCCTCTGTGCATAAGCCTGGATGGTTTGTTTCTTCATCATATTGCTCAGTTATCCTTGGTGCATGCAGATTCTCCACTCCCAACATGCTGTAGGAGTATTTCTCTTTCTCCACGCCAAGTCTACCTGACCTAATGCCCTATTAAATGTCAAGTCCTCAATAATACTTATTCAATGAATTGTATCAATGTACTGAGTTTATATGCCATTTTTTCAAAAATCTCTAAGGTCAATATTTGACTTATTTTGTAATAATATCATTCAATAAAGATATTTTATATCAATTTGGGAATGGAAAGTAGTAAAGCTATTATTGAAATCAGTATGGGCAATGTATTAATTTATCGAATCTGTCCTGTTAAGGTGTCTTAAAACTTTCTCTTGGATATCTGTACTTCAATAAAATAAAAGAAAAAAAAAAAAAAAAAAAAAGAAATCAGTCTGGGAATTTCTCAAAGAACTAAAATTAGGAAATTCTTTGACCCAGCTATTGTTCCTTCTAGGCATGATCCCCAGAGAAGCAGAGTCACTGGTTTATAGCTATATATATATATATATATATATATATATATATATATATATATATATATATATATATTTCATTGTTTATGGTAGCACGATTTGTAATAACTCCTTCTGATAAGCAATTTGTGTACTCATCAGCAGATGAGTGGGTAAACCGAATGTGATGGCCCATCTAATGGAATAATACTTGGGTATACAGGAGGACACATTCAAAATATCTGTTGGAAAATGGACAGACCCAGAAAACAGCATTAAGTGAAATGACTCAGACACACAGGCTTCACTACCATCTGGGACTTCTCAATTGAGTGAGGCAAAGCAGGAGTCATGTATGCGCCCCAATACTCATAAGGCTGTGAACATTACACATCATAATATAAACAAAATATAGTAATAAAAATGCAATCAGGAAAAGTGGATTTAGAGATGGAGGGAGGGTGGTGCATGAGAAGAGGAAGAGGATTAGAAAAGAAACAAACTGTCTTAACAAAATTCAGAAAATACATGAAAGATGAGGATGACCATGAAATAATTTTTAAAAATATGTAGCTCATACCTCATGTTTGGAATCTGATTTTGTTGTCTGCTTTTATGTTGTTCATTTTTGTTGTAGTAAAAGAGGATCTAGGACCAGGCAGATAGCTCAGTGGACTAAAGCACCTGCTTAGGCAGAGCGCAGAGGCCGGGGTTTGATCCCTGTCATACTGTCCTGGCCCCACTTCTCGGGCACGCTGCGATGGTGATTGAGATTGGCCGTGGTGGTATGTGCCTATAATCCCAGCTCTTGGGAGGCTGAACACAGGGGAATCACTAAGAGTCTGATCTATGTAGTGAGACCCTGTAGATCCTGTAGACCCATAATAAATACACTTAAAAAAAGCTTATCTGAAGAAATTGGAGAGACACTCATAGAATAACACCATTATCTTCTAGAAATATTTTTTATCATAGTCTAAAAACAAAATTTTACGTCTTCAGTAAGAAGTGAAAGATTTATATTATCTGAAGAGAAACCAGAGTACACTTTTTAAAACTATAATTGTACTCAGTCACAGTAAGCTGAAGGAAGAAATGACGAATGCAGATAACTGCCTCTTTTATTTATTACCACAAGTGAATTTTGTGATTTCCATGTGTGAAAGAGTATGTTATTTTCACTTGAGAATTTCAGTTCTCATTGGAATGAGTGTTTATATCTACTGCTTACCATTTTACATTCACTGTTTAGTAATTGTTCTAGTTACTTTTCTCCCATTGCTAAAATAAAATACCCAGAGCCTAAAATTAAAGGGAGCTAAGGAGCTAAGGTTTGCTTAGCTCAGAGTATGTAGAGCTTTCAGTTCATAATCAGCAGACTCCAAGGCATGGGGCCCCAGGACAGCGGGGCAACAGTTCACAGCTGCTGAAGATGGCAGAAGCAGCAGGGCAGAGACAGGACTCTGTCCTTACACTGGATGGAGGCCACCTGCCCTAAGGCAGGTCCAGCACTGATAAACTTGACCTCAGGACTGGACCAGGAACCAACAACAAACTCCAGATTCAGTCACCTCTGAAAAGCCTGGCCCCCACCACCACGGGAGGCTTTGGAGGGAAATCAAGACATAAACCATAGAAGTTATGTAAGTTGTTTTGCCTGAGGCTTTTTCACACTTGAAAATGGAGTTTGCAATGAATATTTTAAATATAGCTCCACTACCAGAAATTAACTAAAACAAAACAAGGAGCCTGAGCAGCTGCCTGCAGGCCTACAGTTTCCCAGAGTAAATTCTTCTAAGTTATTCTATTGATTTAATTTGCATTCAAATTGCTCAGGATTTTGATGCTGTACTTTCACTTGAATGATTTGCTATCAAGCGGGAATGAGTAGATGATGTGTACAAACTCAAATAGGAGCTGGATCTTAAAATATTTATTAGTTTGATAGAAACATATTAAGAACAAAATGAAAAATATAAGAGTAAATGGGATTGAGGCGGATAACTAACTGGTGGTCAACTTGCTACCCCCAGCTGAATTAAGCTAGCATGGTGCTGGGTGCGTGAGGCCCACCTGAGGGTTGTTGTCAGCAGCATAAAGGCAGAGCAGGAGGAGGTGCTGAAACACTGTTGGGAAGGCTCTTTGGATAAGCTGTTGGAGCTGTCGAAAGCTGTTATTTCCTGGGCTGTTCTGCTGAAGGACCTTGTCATGCTGGCTTTCCTGATGAAGTTTGGAGAAGCTTGGGTCCTCATCTTGAGCATCGCTTGCTTCTTGGCTTCACAGGGGAAGATGATGTCCTGCTCAGCCTCCTGTGGCTTGGCACATTAGCTTTCTTGATGGGAACTCTGCTTTCCTCATTGCTGGAGGAGCTCGCGACCTCACTGTTGCTGAGCATGTCTGTGGTACTTTTGAAGGAGCTCTGGTGCTTACTTTGACTATTACTTCCTAGCTCCAGTTCAGTTACCTTGGCTTGCTAGCACATATGCTTCATCCCACTGGCATATACTTCCTAGTTTCCACCACGGACCTTTGGGCCTTTCCAGTGTATATCCATATGTGGACCTGCATGAGACTTTGTTATGGACTCTAGGCCTCCAGTTGGACTGGTGAGAGGCATTGTTATGAGCTCGAGGACTTCAGCTGGATTCTTTAGTGTTGTGTGGATATGTGATTGTTGGGTGAGTCATTATAAAATGCTATTAGAACATGTGTCCTGTGCTATATTGTTCCCCTCCAAAAATCCCAAACCATAGCAGGAAGTTTAACATTTCTTAAATCCTGGAGAATTGAATGGCTTGTGGATTTACCTAATGAAGGCAATTTTATTTAGCATACTTTCCTGTGTTACAAAAATTTTATTGTGTTGAATTTCTTCTAGATTTAATACCCGAATTCTTTCTCATAGCTCTATACAAAGCCAACAATCAAAACTCAATAACATTCCTGTACATGGGCTACAATCTCACTGAGATAGAAATTAATGAAACAACAGCTTTCACTATAATATCCAAAAAAATGAAATACCTAGTAATCAATGTGACAGAGGACACAAAAGAACTTGACATTAAAAATTGCAAAATTCTGAAAAAGGATATTAAAGTGGATACCAGAAAATGGAAAGATATCTCTTGCTATTGGGTAGGAAGAGCCAAGGTAATTAAAATAGCAACACTTTCAAGACTGTTATACAGATTTGATGCAATTTAGATCAAAATTCCAATAACATAGCTCACAGACATAGAGAAAACAACCATAAAATTCACTTTCAACCAGAAACAACCTAAGTAGCAAAGGCAATTTTGGGCAATGAGGGCAAGGCAGGAGGCATCGCAGTCCTAATCCCTGACTTGGAATTATACTATAGAGCCACCGTGATTAAAAACAAAAATATAAACCTGGCAAAAAAAACCCCTGAATTCAATGAAAGTCTGAAAACAGATTAGAATGTGTGAAACAACCCCAGAAATAAGTCACTTTATTTTAGGTAAAGTTGTCCAACACACTTACTGAAGAAAGATAACCTCTTTATAAAGTAATTTAAAAAAAATGTAATAAAAGAAAAGAAGAGACAAGAAAAAAAAAGATAGCCTCTTTAATAAATAGTGATGGAAAACTGGCCTTGCACATGCCAAAATTAAAATTCAATCCATATCTTTCACCCCACACTAAACTAAATTTGCAGTGGATTAAAGATCTAAGTATTAAAAAATAAAGATTAATTTTCCATAGGTAGAATACAAAAAAACTCTTGAAGCCTGGTGTGTGGAAAGACTGAATAAAACCCCTATTGCACAGGAACTATCATGAAGAATCAACAACTGGGATCTTACCTTTTAAAAAAAAGTTTGCACAGCAAGAAAAGCCACCAACAGAGTGAAGAGACAGCCCACAATGTGGGACAAATGTTTGCTAGCTGCTCCTTAGACAAAACATTACTATCAAGAACATACACAGCACTCTTTAAATTCATACCTCCCAAATTTAGAAACCCAATCCAACAATGGTCATTTGAGATGACTACACTTTGCAGATGAAGAATTGCAAATAGCAAACAAACACATGAAAATATATTCAACATCACTGGCCATTCCAGCGATGCAAATTAAAATATCACTGAGATTCCATCACACCCTGAACGAATGGCTATTATCAGAAAACTAACCAATAACAAATGATAGAGGAGTTTTAGGGGGAAAAACACCTTTTATGTATGTTGGTGGGAGTGGAGACTGTTGCAACCACTGTGGAAATCAGTGTGGAGATTCCTCATCAACTAGAATTGGAGGTCCCATTTGACTCAGCTTTTCCCCCTCTAGATATCTTCAGAAAAAGTGAAAACGTTGTACCTAGTCATATATGTGTAGGCATGTGTATAGCACTATAGTTTGTAATAGCTAAATCTTGGAAACAACTGAAATGCCTATCAACTGAGGAATGAATGAAGAAGATATGCTCTTCTTATATAATAAAGGCCTACTCAGCCAAACAGAAGGATAAATTGAATCATTTTAAAGGTAAATGGATGCAACTTGAGGCCATACTCATAAGTGAAATAAAACAGATGCACATGAGTAAACATCATATTGTCTTGTGAGAAATGAAAAGAATCAATCAGACTCAAAAGGTACAGTGATGGAAAAAAGGTACATTTTGGCCTTGCACATGCCAAATTATTAAAATAATTATACTACTAATTTCTCTAAGTCCATTAAAAGTTAAGGTCTGTGCTAATATTGTTTGGATAATTAAATGCCTGTATCTTGTAGTCCGAATAAATCATTTAAAGATAACAATAGGTAATATATTAACTATTATTACCCTCCAATTATCTTTTCAAATTTGGTTTTTCTTCTCTTTGAAATAAAAAAATAAAAATTAGAAAAAATAATCATGGTAGAATTTTTATGTAAATCACCGGAGTTAGTTATGATGTAAATTCACCACAGAAAGTATAGTTATTAAGTGTTCATTCTATAATCTATATTTAATTTCTGGTATAACTATTACAGCCATCTGAGTGTTTAAGCGATATATTATAAAACTTTCATTATTTCTTTTCAATAGCTGGATCTACCCTTGGATCTGTAGAGAATTTTAACTGCCAGCAACGTTTGTGTTGTCATGTTACCAACTGTGCCAGTCCTATCCAGACAGTAACTGCTTCTGGATTTTATTTTTGGGTTAGAAGAATGTAAGTTTCTTAGAGCAAATGCACTGATTTTTAGTAAAGATTTAGTGATGTACATTCATTCTAAACTCTGCAATAGAATATGTGTTCACAGAGAAGTGAACAACGGGCTTATCCTCCTAGCAGGCAACTCCTATTTAAAGATTTTAGTGTTGAGGCAATATGCTGAATCAAAATGTCTTTTTTTCATGATGTGACAGATGGAAGCAAACACACTGATAAGTTTTAACATGTGCACAGAGATTATAAGGAAAGAAAGAAACATGAATAATTAAAGAAAGCATAGAGGCACAGAGGAAATCTACTGGGCTACTGACCATGAAAGAATAGAAATCTATTTCTTATTTTTCATCTTCAGAGTAATTAGAATTAAAGTAAAAGAAACATATAAATTAAATGTTTTGTAATTTAAAATTAATAGGTAATAATAGCTATATCTATTATTTATTTGTAACCAGCTTTGTACCTTGACTTACATTTTCTCCTTTGAGACCTCTTTTTGGTAGCCATCATCATTGCCATTTTGCTGAATTAGGCAATGCTGAAGTGATTTTTTCCTCAGTCATATTTTATTTTTTGGGGCCCAGCATCACCTTCTGGTCATCAAACATGCATATTCTAGAAACATTGATTCTGTTCTTCACTCAGTACCTCAAGCAACATTTTATAATTTGACTTGGTAATTATAATTAATATACACCTAAGTGCTGCTTTTCAGTTGACCCATTCTCTGATCCCTTTGATTGCTAGATTGGAGGTTAATACAAACCATACATCTATGCTGTGGCTAGAACACATGATAAGCAGATGCTTAGGTGATTCATAGGAACAGAGGAACACTTCAATTAATGACTGTATGGAGTATGTATGTAAACAGCGTGGGCTGCCTGGTTCATAAAATTACAGCATAGCATCACTTGATGGTGCCTTTTGGGCAATAGACATAAGTTAAATTCATTGAGGATTGAAATTATCTTGAGGAACATGAATGCTAATTTTATTATTTAAGAATTTTTAAAAATTGTCAGAAATAAATATAATTTAAGACAGTTATGCAAATCATGAACAACAAAGAGAACTGAAGCAGAAAATAAGCTGTTAGCTTGTATGAATATGCCATTGTTTTCTCAAGTTACATCTAATCACTTTATGTACAGATAGAGGGAGTGTTTTATAATAAATGGAATGGCCATTCTCTTAGGGGAACAGGAACAAGGTCTGGCAAAGACAAATGCTGGTGCACAGTGCTTCATCATGGGAGTATACCAGTTGTGTTCACAGAAAAGTTTTTTGTCAGATTTGTAAAAATAATGTTCCTATCCACCAAAACACACATACACACATGTTATTTTTTGTGGCACTTGCTCTTATGTAAAATTTTCATAAAAATTTTGTACTTTTGGAAAAAAATGCTTTTAGGATGATGAAATTGATACTTGATATGATTGAGATTTCTACACTCATAAGGGAAAAGCAAAGTTTCAAGATTCAAACGTTCTCTTAAGTTACTCACTGTGCAATTTAGTGACATGAAATTATTTTTAGTGTAGAATTATAAACCATAAAATTTAGTAAATATTCATAAAATAAAATCATCAAAAGTATGTAATGCATTCATGGCATTTGTTATGGCCCTGCCTGCTGTTCTGTAACCTGTACAGCCACAAGGGACCTGAGAGGCTTGATGAGAGACTAAGAGAAAACCTTAGATTCTTAGACATGTATTATAAGGGAAACTGGGCCAAGTGGGACATGACTACTTTGATGGAGAGGCAATGACCACTTAGCATGGTCTGTCCCTATTTTTGTACACAATAAAATGAAGACAGTGCAAAACAGTAAAAAATGCAAGGGCTCAGTGTTTTGCTGAGAACACTGAAAGTGAAATATTCTTAAAGCAACCTATATTGAAGTTCACACCAGGGCTAGATACCTGTGGAACCCACCTTGTTCTTGTTCCAAAAACTTGGTCACATAGCTCAGTTCTGGAGCTCCATGTTCTTGAGGCCAGCCTTGTTCTAGCCCCAAATGTATAGCTGATCTCCAGGTGAGCCACTCCTTACATCTGTAACAAATCTCTTTCCAAGAACAATATGTGTTTAATAATGGAAAAAATTAAACCTTTATAATTTTAATACCATAGTATCAGAGAAATAGGAATCTTGGATTAATTCAAACAAATATTTTGCTTCTCTATTAACTATGTATAGATTAAGAGGCAGGTTATTAAAGATTGGATGAGCTCTTCTAAATTAAGGAAAGCTGGAAGAAGAGATGAGAATTAGTGAAGCAGACCATAGAAAGGCATGGCAGAAATATCAGGATATGGGAGCATCCTGTGCTGGATGGATTGCAGAAGATGTACTGATAATATTGGATGGGGTAAGTGTCCATTGTGCTACACATTTTATACATAAGAACAAGCTTTGTTTGAAAGGTGTGTCTTATTTCATTTATAAGTATGGTCAGACTCACATGTGTAATCGTCATGTTGTCTCCCTAGTATGAGAACCAGAAAGAGTAAATAAAACCCAAGAAAGAAAAAAACGGAAGGAAGGAAGGAAGGAAGAAAGGGAGGAAGGAAGGAAGGAAGGAGAAAAAAATATATGCATATGGATAAGTGTACTGCTGACTTCTATTGGTATATTGCTTAACTTTTGTCAAAGATCACATGGCTGAGTGTCTGGAGTTGTTTATGCATCTTATAATCTGTTTCATTGATCTTTAGGTCTGGTTGGTTGCTTAGGTTTTTGGTTGATTGCTTTTGTTTTTGCCAGTATCACATGAATTTTTATCACAATACCTTTATAGTCAGGGATTGTAATGCCTCTTTCTTGCTGTTGTTGCCCAGAACTGCCTTTGCTATTTAGAGGTCTCTTCTGGTTCCAAGTAAATGTTAGGATCGTTGTCTCAGATACTCTTCTCTCGTTGCGGGGACAAATACTAACACCAGATGTAGGCATGTAAGATTGGTCAAATAGTTAAACATTAACTCTTCCTTTCACTAAACCTTAACTTTTTCCCTGTCCTTTTTTACTTTTTATTGTTTTAATTTTATTGTAAAGAGAGAATAAAAGTAATAGATGAGATATTAGAGATGATACACATTTAAAAGTACAAGATGAAAGGTATTCAATGGTGGTAGTTATATTGCACATTGCTGTCCTCAATAAAGTTGTCATATTACAGAAATTAGCATATAGAGTTGGTCAAAGAAAATATTTTAAACATGAACTGTTACCTTCAAAATACCAAACCAGCCACACAATCATCTCTGCTATCCAGTGTATACACTTACATGTCTTTTCCTCCTTTCTTTTTCTTGTTTCTTTTCTTCTTTCCCTAATCTCAACTGTTTATTCCTTATCTTCAGTTTCTTTCCATTTTATTGTATGTATTGTACCTTTCAGATTTTATTTATTCTTTCAGGTTCCTATGTTAGCGAGACAACATGATGTTTACACATGTGGGTCTGATCCTGCTTCTTGATCCATTCTGCCAGTCTGTATTTTGATTTGTGGAGTCCTTCTGTTGGGGTACATGGAGTTGTAGCCTTCTTACCTCTGTCCAGAATATCTTTGAAAGCAGTTTGGAATTCTCGTTGATGGTCATGAATTTCTGCAATTATTTGTGATGGAAATATCTTATTTCTCCACCAGTTTTAATTTTTTTTATTTCATAGAGTACAAATTAGAATTAAAACAAAAGATTTCAAGTGATACAGAATTTCACTTAGCAAAATAGTATAAATTTCACAGCATTTAGTGTAATAAATAATGTTGTGTTTCAACAAGTTACTCATTTTACCAGATATATTCATGCAAATTTGGAATAAAGAAATGTATAAGAAATTAAGAAGAAAGTAAAAACAATTGAAAAAGGGAGATAAATTCAGCATTAACTGCTCCTTTTCATAGACTAACAAAAATGTGCAGTACACTTGTCTAAACCATCTTACTTGCAGACATACAAACATGCATTTCTTTCCCTACTCCCTCTCATGTCCTTCTCCTCAACTCAGTAACTCTTTCTTTTGAATAAGTTCATTCCCTTTTTCCATTATCTATTGTACCCTTCAGATTCTATTTTTCTCTTTCAGGTTCTCACACTAAGGAGACAATACGATGTTTGTACATGTAAGTCTGATTTATTTCACTTACCTCATACGATAGCGATATATGTGCACCCATGTTTATAGCAGCTCAATTTGTCATAGTTGAATCCTGGAAAAAACCCAGATGCTAATCAACTGACAAATCGATAGAGAAGATGTGGTATTTTTACACAATAGAGAATTATTCAGCTATAAAACAGAATAAATTTGAGTCTTTTGTCAGTAAATGGATTCTCCATTAGTTTTTAAAGATAGTTTTGCAGAGTACATCAATTTGTGTTGAAGGTTATTTTCCTTTGGAACTTGAATATGTCACTTTAGCACTCCTTCACTTGAGGATTTGTGCTGAGAAGTCATATGTGATTCTAATGAGCTATCTTTATAAGCGACTTGTTTCTTTTCCCTAGTAGCTTGAAGATCGTATTCTTGTGCTGAATTTCTGGGATCTTCACTATGATATGCCTGACTATAGATTTTTATATTATCATGACTCATTGGAGTTGCTTCACTGATCTGCATACCAACCTTTTCCTACCAGAGAATTTTCTGCTGTAATGTCTATGAAATATTTTTGATATCAATTGTGGTATCTACTGATTCTTCATTGACTTCAACGTAAGTTATTCTTTACTCCAATATAAGTTATTCTTCTTTACCTCATGTAACAACTGCTGCATTCATTTCTCATGGTCTCTTGCTATTTTTGAGTAAACTTTCTTTTCATAATTGCTAACCACAAGCCTGTTTTCTGTATCTGAGATCCTGTTCTCACAGCAGCTTTATCTTCTGTGGATACGTTAAGTTGATTTTTTATTCTCTTGGATATCTGCTTGAATCTACTTTAGGGATTGCATTTCTTTTCTCGGCCAAGAATTTGTGGCTTCTGCACTTTTTCAAGTTTTTCTGTATCTTCCCTGGCGTCATTAAGCTTGGTTTTATACGGACACCATCTATAATTATCGGAGAAATTATTTGTGATTTGCCTTTTCTAGAGGCTCATTCAATTTTTCTGTTCTTACTCGTTCAGAGAGGGCACATTGGTGACTCTCAGAATGTCCCAACTCATTGTCTTCTGCATTTTTCATTGGTGAACTTGACGTCTGGCATTGTACTTTGTTTAAGTATCTTCTCATTTTCTTTTCTTTTTTCTTATTTTAGTTCCTGGGGCAATACTTGCAAATTTCTTCAAGTGAGTTGCTTTATTGCTAGCATTTAGTACTCTTAGGAAATGACTGCTTCTCCAGGCTATCTTCTAGGTGTAACTGTTCTTTAGTTTTGAATCTGTTACAAAATCCTATATTTCTTGTTGGGGATAAGAAGTTGATGCATTTTTGGTCCAACCCCTGGCTCTTTGGCAGTGTACTACAGTACTTTCTATGAACTTTATTCAATTTCAGTCTAGGAATAATAAGAAGAATAGATTTTTAGGGCACTTAGAACAGTAGCAACAATCACAGTCCAGAAAATGACAAACTAGGTAACCATTAATTTCCTACCCTAGCTGTATGAACTAGCTTTGTAGTTATATAATAAAACCTAAAATAGACAAGAAAAACATATGCAGTACATAAATCCTTCATATATCAATTTCACTCTCATAGTTGAAAATTTAATAATAATTTAATAGTACTTAAGGAAAATGTATACAGGTACAAAAAGAAGAAGAAATTAAAAATGAGGCTGGGTGACAAAGAGAAATCATTCTAACTGTGGAAAACTAGTGAAGAAGACTGGGAAGAAGAAAAGAAGAGATAAAAATGCAGAACAGAACCACAGAGAAGCTAAAAATCACATTCACACTCATTGAAAAACAAAATCAAATAATGGAGATAAAAACAAAATAAAATAATGAAACTACAACCACCACAACAAAAAACAAGAGAAAACAACAAAAATCTATTTGCCTCTGTCTCTGCTGTCACTGGGAGATAAAGTTTGCAGATAGAAGTCTAGCCTATGTTGATCTATCTCAAGAAACCAGTAATTGCTTTGGTGAGGTAGTGGACAGTCTCTGTGAGCCTGCACCTGGCTGAGACTAGACTATTCAGCCTGAAGCTGTCAGCTCACTTTCCACAGAGAATGTGGAGCCAGGTGCCTCCTTTCTGTCCACTGAAGTTTCTCTCTTCACTTTCTCTGTGGGTCTCAGTTCATGCCTCAGATCCTGCTGGGTCCCCATGCCCTGCTTCACTCTTTTCTCACGTTACTGTATTCTGGTATCTGGACAGCAGCATTCAGAGAGACTTTTTCTCTGCTGCTCACCACTTTACCACCTTACTGCCTGCTCTATAATTTGTTTTGGTCACTTAGTACCTAAGAAAAGTAAGTACCAGAATGATGGACAAGCACATAAGTTAAACATACATCACGGATAGGTTCTTGGGAGATGACAGTGGTGACAGCCTAGCTCTTGAGACTCCAAATCACCATCTAAGAAACAAATCATCTTGGTAGCAAAACTCATACTCAATAGGAGTGAAAACAATTAAATGAGAGAAGGTATCACAATCCAAATAAGTTCTCAGCTACGAGTTGGCAACTCTCTGAGTACGAGTATGACAGACAACAGTCAACCAACCAAGCAGGCTGAAGGAAATTGGGATAGAAGAATTACAAATACTGACACATAATTAATGGTCAATTTGTAAAAGGACATAGAAGGTGGGAGTATTCCATAACAGAACAGGTTGAGAGGAACATGGCTAGAAGATAATACTGGAAAAGAAATTCTACCAGCTGTGAAAGAATTTTTAAACTGATTCTATTTCCTATGTAGAATAGACATTATTACTGAGGAAAACCTTCTGGGTAAAGATCCAAAGTTTAGCAGGTTGAGAATGAAGGAGAGGAGAGAAAAAGGGAATTGAAATAATAGAAGTAAAATGGAAGAATAGAAGAATTCTCCCAAATTTTTCATATTTCTGAGTACAACATAAAACAAATAGAAATCTTGTTAATTTAGAAAAGTTTTCTTAGAGGCTGGGGAGTTTTCTCAGTGGCATAAGCACCTGCCTGGCAATCACGAGGTCCCAAGTTCAATCCCCAGTTGAAAGAGAGAAAGAGAGAGAGAGAGAGAGAGAGAGAGAGAGAGAGAGAGAGAAGCTTTCCAGAACCGCTTTTACTATTAAAGTTCAGAAGTACTATAATTTAAATGTGAGCAGCAGAAATGGTAAGGGCTAAATGTCACAAAATTGTTTAGAAGACAAGACAACAAAAGCACATAGAATAATAATCATATTTAGGATCCAAATAGATATGTTGAAGAATTATGCAAAAAAGTGTAATACTTTACAAATTGTGTTGAATTATTACTTAGAAACTCATGTACGAGATGACAGAACGTAAGTAGTAAATACTTAAGAAAAAAGATATGAATAGAAAGAATACAAAGATCATGACCGTTTGTATATCAGATTATGCTTTAATAGGTTAAATGTAGGAAAAATGAAAATAAAAGTTTTCTTTTTCTTTTTTGTTTTTTGGTGGAACTGGGGATTGAACTCAGGCCCTTGTGCTTGCCAGGGAAGCACTTATTCCACTGAGCCATCTCCCCAGCCCTCAAAATTAAAGTTTTAAGAGTGATAAAAATTATCTGAGAGGAGCAAGAAAAATTATCTGAGGAGAGGGGAGATACTCAGTAGAATAATTGCTTGCCTGGAAAGTGTAAGGACCTAAGTTCAAGCCCTGGTTCTGAAAAAAAGAAATTTGAGAGAAAACATCAAGTTCTGCTATTGTACATAAGTCATTCAATGTATATGAAACAGAAGTGAGTTTTATTTGGAAAGGCCACAGCACTATGTATGCTTTTTTCCAGTGGTATGGAGCTCAAATAAAATAAGCATTTCACTACAATCTCCAATTTTCAGAAAATAACAAGCCCATGGAAAGATGTTCAGTGGGGCCATGGCTGGATAATCTGCAGAATCCAGTGTGGCAAGCAAGGCAGATCAAACACTCTGTTGGTTAAGAACAGCATGCACAGTGTCTAGAAATGTGTTTCTGAGTCTACACACACACACACACACACACACACACACACACACAGAAGCAAGTACTTTAAAAAGGAACCACTGTTTGTCTCTAGAGAAGTAAAGGGTCCATACCAGAGTGAGATACAGGAACAAAGCCTGAGAACAGCGGCCACGGCTGTGCTTCTTGGCCTGTGACTTCCGCCATACTATGTCTGGAGATCTCCCTTCATGCTTTTCTTTGCAATCAAAAGGAGTTTATTTCTCAAAATATATTATTTCTCAAAAGACCTGGACAATGAAATAGAAATATTGATATCAAACTAAAAACTAGTATTTTTTACAAGTGCATACTTAAAAGATAAAGCACAAAAATTATTAATTTAAATCTTTTATTTAAATGAATCTTCTAAGAAGCTAAATAGTTAAATATAAATCTGCCACATAAAAGGTCTTCTCTGTTCACACCCTTCCAAAGAATAATATAACCTAATGCTATTAAAATAATGCTTTTCGTGAGTTTTCTGAATTAATTACTATTGGTACATTTGAGACAAAGACCCTTGGACCTGAATAAACAAACTTGATAAGGGTCTCTATACTCTTATTTTTATGAAACCGGTATCACAGAGACATCATGGAAATTAAAATGATAGCATATATAATTAATAATATAAAAAGCTACCGGTATAACCAAATTTCTTTTCAAAGAAGTCATCCAGTAATTTTTTTTGACCTAGTTATTCAGGCAGCTTTACCTAACCTACAGAATAAATGAGGCTGAAATACGTGATATCCTAAAGCAAACAAGATGGATTTTCATCCTCACGATGATCTATTTGGGGCTCAAGTCAGAGCACATAGTAGAAATTCGCAGATGGCTCCCCATTTCTCCACCCCTCCATAGCCCCTCTGCCAGACAACTTTTTCAGCTCCCACTGTTGGCCTCCATGGGTTTGACTGTCCCCCCTAGTTGACAACTGTGATCCTTCATTAGCGATCACCTAGAACAGGGATTAAGGAGGTGAGAAATCCTGTCACCAAGGAAAATACCACTGAGGACAAACATTTTATAAAACCATTTCAATATCTCCAATGGTCTTACTCACTGTATAAATCTCAATCTGTAAAATTCTGAACCATCCTCAATGTTGGACCTATGTTATTGTGATTGGCTCCTAGTTTATAGTTCTCTTCCAAATTTCTACTCATTGCACTATGCTCTACCCCTCATTCTTGGAAGCCATTAATTCATACTCCCATGTAGCTCTGACTTGTAAATAGCCAGCCAACACTTAAGCACTCAGCTGTGGTTATGCATGCTGTTTACATAGCTCTGCTCCCTCTGAACTATTCTCATTATTGCTTTAATCAGGGCCCTGTGCCTCTGTGCATCACCTTCCCACCAATCTCACCGCTGGTAGTAAAGTCCAGAACTCAGGGATAATTATTGTTTTGCATTTATATTATTATTGCTTTGCATTTATATAGCCTCCTTCCTCAGGATATTTTATTCACAGCAAGAATTTCTGATGATTTTGTTAAGCATATTAAAGAAATGAAAGTATTGCATAACAAAAACCAAGAGTCTTTTGGTATATTTACCTTCCTTCATGTCCAGAGGAGAAAACTGAGTCCAGAACTGAATTTCCCAAATCCCTTCTCTTAAGCAAAGCCACAGACAAAGAACGAGTTTTTTGCTGGCCAACACAAATTAATTTAAAGCAAATTAAAATGAAGCGTAATGTTAAGTCCCTTAACAAGGCAATTCATTAGACGACTCACAATCCAAAGTAACAGCAGTGCAATCAAGGTCTCAAGGTTCCGAATAAGACATTCGAGGGACATTCCCAGAACATAGCTATTGCCTGATTGTGTCCACTTGGGGTACCAGAGGCTTAACATGTGAGTTAGCCCACAGGGTGACCTCTCAGGGTAAGAAGCAGCTGGAACGTCTTCCACTTTAAAGATAGCCAGACCAAGTTATGCATAGCGTTGTGTCCTCAGTTGCCCACCTACACAAGAATTCCTAATATTTGCATTAATTTTCAACTTCAGATTTTAAATGACTTTTGACACCTATCTGTGTTCTTTAGAAGTGTTTTCTACCTGCTTTGTTAGACATGAAAACTGTTTTCTTTTATCTGAAATTTTCTGTGACATTGTCTTAGAGAACAGCCTTTTATTTCAAAATAAAAATTACTAAAGGGACACATTTCTCTTTGGGGCTCCAATTAAAAAAATTATGTTGGGACAAAAACATGACATCATGTCACATTTATATGTAGGCCCTTCATGTGTCAATGGTTGCCAAAGGGAAAGAAGAATGTCTAGTTAATTAATTCATATCCTTATATGTGAAAATATCTTATGAGCCCTGGCTTCCAAAAGAAAGTATCACAGGGTAGGAAATTCATAAATAATAAAAATTGGTTTCTTACCTTTCTGAAGCTGTCAAATCCAAGATTATAATACCAACCCTGTCTAGATTCGTTATCTAGACAGAAATATAGAGAGAGACAGAGAGAGAAACAGAAACAGAGACAGAGAGAAAGAGAAAGAGAGAATTTAGAATTTCATAAATGGTGTTTTCTGAACATGCTCTCCCCTAGTAAAAGGGGTTCAGGATACCTGGAGAAGTTCATCTATAAAAGCACCAATCCCAGCTATAAGGGTGCTGGCCTGTCTTAAGGACCTAATTATCGAGAAAGGATCCTGCATTCTCATTCTTTCACTTTGAGATTTATAAATATGAGGAGGGCCATATTAAAATTTAGAGCATAAAGCATAATATGAATATTATTTCTCTTAAATCTTATTTTCTTTAAATTTGGAAATGAGAACATATATTCCTCATCTACTTGAGATTAAAAGCACAGTTCATTGGTTGTATAAATAAAATAGTGGATTCATTTACTGCATCATTTTGGGTAATGCAAGCAAAAAAGTTATTTAGTAAGCAACTGGAATTGGCTTTTCTTATGTATCTGTTATGCAGCTAACACTGGTAAATTCTGAGTCTGCAAAAGAGGTACAGGATATAATTTATGACCTTCAGGGCTTTGCTACCTCATCCAGGAAACAAGCCCAACACTTCTGAAACAAAGAATGAAGGAGACAGGTAATAAATTTTATCACACTTAGTGGATTGAAATAGTCCAAAACAGAAGAGATGTGTGGAATAGGTGAGATCTGAACTGTTCCTGCATCAGTGAAATGTGTGCGCACGTGTGTGTGTGTGTGTGTGTGTGTGTGTGTTTAGGATGAACTAAGCATGCAGGTGACAATCTACAGAAAAATAATTATGAAAAGGAAAATAATTATGCTGTGTGTTGCAGACAGTGAGGCGCTCCACCTGGCTGATGCTGCATTTCATAGAATGATATGAAATTATCAGTCCCATTATCTTCAGACCAGGAATGTTCATATTGTTAATATACAGAGCACTTGCTCAATACATTTTCACCCAGCTAAAGTGCTCTAAGAGACATATTAATTCTGCTCATTCACTTTATAGAAAATGAAACCCGCATTCACAGGTCAAGATACCGAGCACTGTTCCACATGCAGGGACTTGCACACTCTGTAGCCATGTCTCTCTCATTTTGTTTCCTTCCTAGCACAGGAAAGGCCCGAGGGAGACAGTAATTTTCAAGTCACCCACCCAAAGCCCACTACAGGTTTATTAGGGTCCTGCTGGAGATACATAGAGGGAGATGGACATCCTTGTTCAGAAGGAAGGGGGAGCTCTTTCCAGTGAGCTGAGCCTCTGGCCTAATCTTCCAAAGGGTCTTTTTTTAATTTTAGGGAAGGAACGGGTGTTCAGGGTCCCACTACTAGATCAGGATCTGCCTGTTAACAGCCTCCCAAGAGCTGGGATTACAGGAACACGCCATCATACCCAGTCTCAATTGCCTTCTCAGTGCATCTAGTGCTGGCAGGCCCAGGGTTTGAACCCCCATCCCCTGCACCTGTTTGCAGGCACTTTAATCTGCTGAGCTATTTGATGGGCCCCCTTTCTCAGGGTCTTAGATGGCATGGTCTACCATCAAAGAATTTCATAAGATGGGTTGGAAGCTCCATTAGCAGCTGTACTTCCTGCAGCAAAGAGTTCCATTCTCCTGGTCCATATTAACAAGCACAATAACGGATTCAAACACCCCCAGACAACCTCACCAGGTTTTGCCCTTCAGGTCATCCTGCTTATGTCTGCACGTGGGAGGGGAAAGATCACTCACTGTCAATCTTTCTGAGAAGGTGTTACCAAGGAAATCCAGGTGTATTGATGCAAACTGTCTTTCCATCACCAGCTATTTGTTCTGTATCCTTCCAAATACCCACCTATTCCTATTCAAATAGAGAATTGGTTTCCTAGGATCCATTTTTCTCAAGAAAATCTGTTGTCGCTCTTTATTTAGAATTTGTAACTCTTTTTATTTAGCTTTGTTGTTCATGTAGGCTTACCATGTGATAAGCTTGACATTTGTAATGAGATAAATTAATTTGTGCCATACTGAAAACAGTTGCAACAAGCTACATGCCCCCACTAGAGTCCATTCTGACTTTAATTTTGCTGTATCCATAGTAGCTCATACCAGAAGATACTAAAAGTGTTTCTTGAGTGAATTATCATGCTCCATGTTCTTAAAGTGCGACACAAAGAACTGTTGGTAAAAGATAGAAGTGATAATTGTAACAAGAGTAATATTAACAGCAAAATCTTTCATGTGATATTCAGAAACACTTTAACTGCTCTTTACTAAAGACCGAAAAAGGACCCAATTTTTCAGAGGAAATGTTTGTTAAATTCCCAAAGAAGTTGATTGCCTTATGGAAGGTCACATTTTCAGGAAATAGAAATATTAGACCTGTGATTCAAAGTCCATTATATCTCCCTAGTATGATGTGCTACAATCTAAACTGTTTAGAAAGGCAGCTTAGGCAGTTAGAAATACACAGTGGTTCAAGAGTTTATCTTTAACAGAACTAAAATACAAACCAATAGTTTCTTGATAGAAAAGCTAATAGAGGTGGTTGTGAGCTTGAAAAGTGAGGCACCAGGGCCAGAGAGATCGTCCAGTGGTCTAAGTGCCTGCCTGGCAAGCACAAAGTCCCAAGTTCAGGCCTGAGTGCTGCACACCATGCTGACCCTGCAACAGGTTGTGGTGGTACATGCCTGTAGTTCCAGCACTGGAGAGGCTGACACAGGAGGATCACTGTGAGTTTGAACTATGTAACGAGATCCTGTACCAAATAAATAATAAATGCATAAATAATTTTTTAAAAAATGTTTATTGAAAAGTGAATCACTAAAAGTTCTGAATGCATTTTATTTTTGATAAAAATTCCAAACAAAAGTTACAATAATCAGACCCAGACAGTGTATCTAAAGTATACCTTGACTTGGTACAACTGTCTTGTATGTGTTACAAGTTTTTGGCCCATTACTCAGGTTTCAAATCTGTATATATGATAATTAACTTTATTAGGTCTTATATATAAATGAGTCTGATGCTATGAAATAAAAGGGGGTAGAGAGAAGGGGGAAATGAAATGCGCTGTGCACATAGAATTCCCTTCTATGAATACAATCCTCATACACTGCAATGTATACCATGGAATGCCAAAACATAAAAACTGCAAATAAAACTTATCAAAACATGAGTCAAAAAATTAGTGAGACATGTCAGCTTGTTTTGTTAATTTTTTAATGGAGTTCCAGACTTTGCATATTTAAAGCTATGCACTTGTTCAGTTCATAACATCATTTTTATTCAGACTGTATAGCACAAGAGGTAATATTAAAGAAAACATAGGTTGAGCAGATCTGGCTGTCTTGACTCACGTATTCTACAAATACATCATGAGTAAGGTATCTTCTGGAAGGTCCAATAGCAGCACAAATGAGATATAGCCCTGGGAGATCTTGCAAGCCTTAAGATAACTCCCCTGTGTTACTATTTTCCTAAACTAATAATTGGGCATCATATTTCTCTTGCTTTTACATCTTCTTGGGGACGGGTGCTCTGTAGCCAGCAAATAGCAAGCAAGTAACAAATTGGAAATGACAAGGGCCTTCAGCCAAAAGTCCAATGGGAATTGTCATCTGGAAAACATACATAATAGAAGGAGCCAGGAAAGAAGAGAATGGAAAAAGTGTCAATGTTAATCACCAAATGGTACTCAGAGGTTTGATCAGACCAAGCTAATTGAACTCACAGTGACCTTTCCTTCATTTTGAATTTAAGCATATTTAAAACAAAAGGAAATGATGGAATATTTTCAACTGCATTGATAGAACAAGACAGTAACATAATCAAGATATATTCTACAGTTATGTGGTTTTACTGAGCAAAGCACATAGATGTGACTTTGTTTCTGGAAGAATTTTCTTTTTTTTTTT